>CAAKHC010003868.1:16205-37167 GCA_901007825.1 Macroramphosus scolopax | reverse complement strand
TGCCTGTCTTTGTCAGCTCATCCACCCCTATAGTGTCACTGTTACTCATAAATATAATTATATGTGTGTTATCTGTTAAGATGAGGATTATGGAGCAGCTGATTAAACTGCACTTTGACACCAGATAAGAGCAGTTCAGAGAGGCAGTGTTTCAGATTGGACTTGATGACCTCAGCACAATTTCTCTCTCCGCTTCAATTTTCTAGCCAGCAGGTCGATCTACACTGCAAAATGTAACATTTGCACGAATGTGTGCAGGTGGACATGCGAGTGCAAACCCCCTCCAAGCCAAATATAGTTAAACAGACTTCATTTTTTCTGCTACAGTCAAAAAGTAATCATGAAATTCCTGACAGCCGAAGCAGACAGCAGCTAACAGGGAGCGAGTTACCTGACCGGCTGCTCCGCTTTGCATTTCATTGACTTTACCCATTTATGGCAGTTTGTTCTGATGCTCTGATTCTGACTTTCCCCTTCTTCTTCTCCCACCAGCTAAACACCATAAGCTGACTAAACCAGTGCAAAGCCAAGATTGACAGTTCCAGCTGCAACCTCTTATGCATGTTAAGTTCATATTCCCAGAATATAACAAGGACCTTTAAATATTTGTGAATTAACTTCTTCAGTGTTGTTTGGATTTGACATCCTCCACTTAGTTGTTTCCTCCATGCAGGTGCATGTAAGTGTCAGTCACTAGTTAGTAGTCTTGACAAGGAACGCAGGAACAACTTGAAATAAAAAAGAGTTTATGTTTGTCGCTAGTACTTGTAGCTAAATTTGGTGAAGAAGAACTCTGACTGTGCAAACCTTCTCTGAAGCTCAAGATAAAGGAAGATTCAAAACAGGTGTACAGCACCAAGCTTTGCTTATTTAAAGCAGCATTCAAATACACGTGCATTGCAAAGTTGATAATATTCTTTCTTTGCCAGAAAAGTAAAAAAAAGGAGACGGCTACCGAGCAGCATGAAACATGAAAGGGGCATCTGGGACGTTTGGACAGATGTGCAGCTGGCTCTACTTTATCGCCAGGTCGCTGCATGTTTTACTTTTCTACGTACAACATGTCAGAGCAGAGGAATGTAGAGCCCTGGGTTCTAATCCCATTCTGAGGGGTTTGCCAAGCAATTGATCTCACTTTGATTCTGATACCTCTGAAGTTCAGTCTCAGTTTAACTGCACCCACATCACATGACATTAGTAATGCAACTGTACAGAGAGCAAAGGTCTACAAATTTCACAGGAGGTTATTACTGTGCTGTACCTGAGTTAGGTGCCCGGCTTGCTGTGAGGAATCCAAGGTTAAAGTTAGATGAAAAACAATCCACTGACGAAAAGGGAAAGGTAAAAAACATCTGCCAACGCTGGCAGACTGTCAGAGTACCATGAGGAGAGTAAGATAACTTGTGATTTGGTAAGGTGAGCGTGTGTGTGTGTGGACTGGTAGACTGCCTGACTCCGAGGCAGAGGCGGAGCAGGGTAAGGGAAGTGTGTGTGAGCTGTGGAGTGCAGAAGGCCGGGCGTGTTTCAGCTGGTACCGACACATACACACAAACACACACACACGAGGAGCAGTGGTGAGCGTCGGGGGGGCTGAACCAGACACCAGAGCGTCAGACGGAGCTCTCCACACCTGGCTAAAGCCCTGCCCCACGTCCACTTAGCCTCCTCCCACTTCTTACCCGTATCACATTTTATATCAGCTTTCTCTTCAATAATAAACCCTGACCCCACATATTTCCCCTCACCTTCCTCTTCCATGTTTCCCCCCCAGTTCACCCTCCCCACTTTCTCCCCACTTCAGGACTTAACTCTAATCTAGATTTGACAATCAACATCCTGCCTATTTATACTGCCTCCAGAAGAAATGGTGCCTCCTGAAACCCAACAATTTATGCTTTTCGTTACCTTGCCCTCTCTCAATCTACGTGGCACCGACTGAAAACCAAGCAGAGGTAGCAGTTATGTTGTTACTGGAGGGTTGTGAACTCAGTTCAACTGCTACTTTGGAACATAATCACAGAGTACAGACGGGAGAAAGAGAAACACAGAGCCCTCTTTCCACCTTTGCTCTTTTCTCTAACCTTTCATTTTATACAATACTTGAGTGCTTTTCTTTGGCAGAATGTCACTTTTACAATTTGGCTCTGGGCCTTTTGACTGTTTGTATTGTGTACCTCAGCATACCTTTCCTGTTAAGTGGATTCGCATCGACCTGCTACCTCCTCTGACAGTTCGTCCCACCTGCTCCTGAAGCCCAGAGACAGCACATGTAGAGCTGTTCTTAAAAGATAGGTGCCCGTACGTTCACCCGTTGGAGACAACAATGACAGGGAATATAAAAATCCCATTCAGGGCTGCAAGATTGAAATCAACAGATCCAGCCATCATCTGGAAGCCGTTCAGCGGCGACTGTCCTGCAGTACGGGAAGTTGAGACGTCTGCAGAGGAAATCCCACTTGTGAGTGATACGCAACATGCAGGCATTGATTGTGTGTGTGATTTAAAGCAGGAGTGCTGATGCAGGTCTCAGCACAGCCTCTATCTTTATTACTGCAGTTTACCCACTGGCTGTTTTTAAATGGTGTGAGTGAGTCTGGGTGTGTGCACTCTGAGATAAAAAAAAAAAAAGTAGCCTGCAGGCAAACATATTTTCTTTCTACTTTTTCCACTATGCACTTTGGAAACAAACAGGTAAATTAGGAGTGAGGATAAGTATGCATGTGAGCTGACCCTTCCTCTCTACCTCAGACCGCCTCCGAGGACTAATATTAGTGTTTATAGTTCAAGGGTGCGGAGCCTAATGGAGGATTAGGGGTAGTGTTACCCCTGTTGTAGTTGGGGTCCCTGTGGGGCCCTCTCTGCCACGTGTCTACAGAGTTCATTAGAAACAAATTACAAAGAGGTCACTGAGCCCCACATCCTCAAGAATTCTCCTGACCCTACACCCACAGCCTGCAGGCAGACGCTGAGATTATAGTAGTGGAAAACCCCACCCTAACCAAACACACCTGCAGTACTATGACTACTGGCCTACAGGCCCGTCGTTTAATGGTAGAACGTCATTACCTCGACAATTTAAGTACATAAATGTAACTATTCTTTTCAAAGACCTGAAGACTCCCCTACACTGTTATTCAACCTTGTCCTCGACCGACAAATGAGACTGTTGCCATGGAGATGAGGACAGGTTGATCAGCATGCAAAATAAGATCTCGACATCAATGTTCATATTTCCTGTGTGTGTTTGGGATACCACTTGTATACACTAATCTAAGATTGTACAGACATGTGTGTGTGAGGTGTCCTGTAGCTGCTGCAGTCTAGCCAAACCAGTCTCAAGGCACTTTGTGACTGGGACAGATTAGAAGCTTCACTGTGCCACTTCCATCTGGGATGCAGAGATGCTTTTGAAGCTCTACTGAAGCATGAATATCTCCGTCCCACTGGACCCCAGCAACATCCTAGACACACAGACCCCTCCATACATGAACACACACACCGTCTCGCTGGTGGGTCCCATCTGACTGGATGTCTAAATATTTAACAACATTTTAAAAGCACCGCCCGCCCCCCTTCCCTCTAGGGTGTCTGCTCAGTCCTGCAAATTTGAGAAACAAGGCATTCAGTTGTCCCATGGCATTTAAAAGTCCACCCGACCATTATCTATATCTGCTTATCCTTTGCCAGGCCGCAGGGGGCGAGAAGCTTTCCCACCAATAATGTCTAAGTTCCTGAATTACCGCTTGTGCTTTTGTTTATTGGGTTAGCAGAGGGTCAATACTGGGACTGTCCTCCTTCACCGCATGAAGAGGGACTGGCCAAAACAAAAGGTCAAATTTCTAACAGAAATTTGGAAGATGGTATTTATATGAGCCACATGATGGACATTCCTACATAGAAGTAGATGATTTTGATTGTGTGATTGAACTTGTATCTCCGGTTTACTCTGGTATATCTCCTCGGGTCAGGTGGGATTACACGGCTAATTCCAATTTCTTATCTGCACAAGACCAAGCCCGTTTTTTTTTCTTCTTGTAATAGGAGAGACAGTTTGAAGCTGTGCTGGCCTATCTCTCACTGCCACAGAAGTCCAGTTCTACCTTTATGTACACCAGAAGAGACTGAGAACGTCTCTAAAGTGAGAATGTGTGTTTGTGCATGTGTGCTGTAAGGAGATAGAGGCTGCATGGGGAGACAAAGGCTCTCTTTTTTCTCCACGCAGGTCAATTATATCACAGACCGCAGAGATGAAGAGCGAAACAGACGTTGAGAAGCCAGGCTTTCCGCAGACCAAAGCGTACCAGGAGGTGACCTTCCCTTTTAGGATGGACAGCAGGTAATGAACATTGACACAAACACACGAGCCACGTGGCCCTGAACTGCTTGGTCCTAAAGATATCATCTTCTAGTCCTCGCCTCTCTTTTTTCCTTTTTCTCATCCCCCACTTCTCCTGCTACATTCCTGACATGCCTCAGGGAGACAGGGGGGGGGGGCCTCCAGGACCGACAAACAAAGACACACAGCACACACAACACACTCACAATGGCACTGGCTGCAGCAATTGTCTGTGTGCACCGAGGAAAAGGACCTGGTGCCGGCACACCAAAAGGAACACCGATCCCGTACTTTCAAACACACATGTAAATGCACTATGTTTTATTCACTCATACAAGCGGTGTCTTTTTGCACTGAAACATTTCTTTTGCTCCTCCAAAAACACATCAAAGCAATACCCTTTTGAGCCCACAGACCAAAAATAAAACTGCTTTGGATTGTTATTTCAACTGGCCGATCTCACGACATTGCGAGTGAATCCTCGAGGCCTTGAGTGCTGAGGCTGTCGGTATAACGTGACAGCGCTCTCTGCAGAATGGCTATGCAACACTGACATCTTCTGGCAGACATGGCCACAACCGGGATCATACAGATTTTAAAACAAACTGACAAGAGACAAGTGTTCACAGCAGAAAACTCAAAATATGAACACGTATATTTGCTTAACCTCTCGTCAAAGTTATAGCAGACTTAATTTGGACCTGTTTTAGAGAATGCATATTATTTAAAGAAATCTTACCTCAGACAAATGAATTTGGTAATATTTGCGTTGTATAAGATCCGCCACTTTCTGTCCTTCGCCAAAAATAATAACAATTTAATCAACTCTTAGTTATAATGTTTGGTTACATTTCTGAGAATAACTAAATGGAGGTTCCAGTTTGCCTGTACTGTTGGACTTCTTCCCTCTCTCATCTCTAAATCTCTGTACTGCCTGTTGATATCTGTTTTTATGTGCAGTGAGATGCACTGAATCCCATTTCCTTGCTGCCTCCTGCAGCCTCCACTTCCCACCAGCTGTGTAGTCCAGACTTCCGTGATGGTCAGGTTAATAGCTGGGCCACATAGCTCAGCGCTACATTAGCTGACTAATCCCTCTTCTTTTCTCCAGCTAACCTAACTTTGTGTATGCAGAGTCCATCTGACACGGATAACTGCTGGATTACAGCAGCCCACCAGAGCATGGGAAACTAAGAAAATGTATAAGTACGATAACCTTTGACACATACGAGCACTAAGCAGGAAAGCTCAAAATCCCAAAAGAAAAAAAAAAAAGTTAAGTCCATGCACACTCACTGAGGTGTAGTTGGTCTTGCCCATGTTGTGGATCTGGTTTTGGTTGAGGTTCTGGTTCTCCTGCTCTCGACACTGCAGCCCTGCCAGGTGCCTCTCCAGGGCTGCCCAGTCCATGGTGGGCAGAGGCTCTTCCTCTACACCCTCCTCTTCTCTGTACCCCCCCCTACGTCCTGCCGTCTCTCCACTCCCTCCTCCTCCGTCTCCTCCCCCTCCACCCCTGCCAGTGCTGCGTCTCCACCTGCCTTTACTGGAGCTGCGGTGGCTGGGCTTGGGAGTCCCTGTGCCCCCCTGTGGTGTACCGGAGGACTGGAGCTGTTTGCTCCTGGGCAAAATCAGATTGCCGTTCTGTTTAAGTTCCTCGGGGATGGCGGCAATTGAGGTGGCAGTGCATCCGCTGGGGGCCGGTAGGGGCGGGACAGTCTTCACATCCTGGAATTCTTCGGCAAGGCTGCGGCTGTTGACTGTCTTCCTGTAGCCTTCGCCAACCCCGTCAACTTCCACACTACCTCTTCCTCCTTCTTCCAGACTAGGAGGCTGTGGGGAGGTGTAGTCCTCTCCATATTCACTCTCCCACTCCTCGATCACCTTCTTCTTGTACTCTTGGTAGTCCTCATCTGCCTCATAGTCCTCTAAGGTGACCAGGTCCAGGGAGGGGGAGGATTTGTAGTCGTCCAAAGTGGCCAGGTCAGGAGAAGGGGAGCAAGGTGTAACCTTGTTGGAGTTGGACTCTGAGCTGGAGCGACTGGACGCATCACTCCCTAAGTCCATGCCATCCTCCCGGTAATCCTGCAATGACAAAGATGAAGTCAGATGGAGTTAGACAGAGGACAGGAGTGACGACGTGTATTCGCAAAGAGAGAAATAAGACACGGGAAGGAGGAAGGAGCCAAGGAACATGAAAAGAAAATATGGGGAAGTGTGTAGACTTTGATTAGTCACACCAGTGTTGTGGTTAGAGAACGGCAACCACACAGTCCTGCAGGAACTTCCTTTCTGCACAGTCCAATTTTTCTCACAATCTTATTAAACTGCAAAACTGCTAGACTTTCTTTTCTGTATTGGTGCATGTGTACATGTATTTGTGTGTGTGTGTGTGTGTGTGTGTGTTAAGGCAGGTCATGTCTCTGAATGCATCTGCATAAAATCCCACCACCCATTGCGATGTGCGTATTAACACCATAGGGAATAAGACGGACTTAGAGTGAGTGACGCTGACATGTCACTACACCACGAGGCGACACACCGCACTGACAGATAAGTCCGGTGCTGTTGTCTAACCTGGACTGGTGCTCCTGCAGAGCAGCCCCAATCATCACCTGACTGATCAGTTCACATGTAATGAAAATGTCCACAAATCTTTAGCAGAGCTGAGCCCGCTCTTGTGGAGTTATAAGTCACAGAGGCACAAACATTTACCTCCGAGCAAAAAAACATTAATGACACATTCCTATTTTAGCCGCATTATGAGATGCTCTAAAAAATAAGTTAATTGTGGAGATGCAGTAGCCTGTAACTGGTTAAAGCCTTTCACAACACTCAAGCGGAAACAAAATGCAACATTTATTATCTTAGTAATAATGTACTACATGTTTGCAACAATCTTCCTTGTAGACCACACCTGTGCAGTGTCGACATTAAAGGACGGTTCAGAAAATATCTGTGGTGGCTGAAGCAATGTGACTCAGCAGAATAGATACACAAATTGCTGAGGCTGTGTAGAGACGGAGGCCACAGTGAGCCGAGGAGCTTGTATTTCTCCATGAAATGCTATCAGGGAGCTGCTGGGATGCAGGGAAACCACATTCTGCTTTGACATGATAGTAGCACCATTATATTACAACAGTGCTATTAAAAGAAGCATAATATGGAAAGCATCTAGGGTCAAATTCTCTATAGGGAGAAGCTGGCAGTTGGATTGCCAAATAGCCCGTACCGTTTGTGTTAGCACGAACAAGAACGAGGTGAAGAGATCAGATTTCTCCTATATCAGCTCCTCTGCACTGTCTCTCTGTAAGATCCTTCTCCTCGCCTACAAAGCCAAGAATGGTCAGGCACCATCGAATCTCAACGAGCTCATTGTACCTTATTATCCTACTAGAGCACTGTGCTTCCAGAGTTTAGTCTCACTTGTGGTTCCTAGAGTTACAGAAAGTAGAACGGGTGACAGAGCTCGAGGCTATCAGGCTCCTCTCCTGCGGAAGCATCTTCCAGTTCCGGTCCGGGAGGTGGACAACCTCTCTACATTGAAGAGTAGGCTTAAAACCTTCCTTTTTGATGAAGCTTATAGTTAGGGCTGGGCCAGGCTCGCCTTGCACCATCACTTAGGTATGCTGCTATAGGCCTAGACTGCCGGGAGGACTTCCCATGTTGCACTGAGGTCCTCGTCTCTCCTCTTCTTATCTGTCTGCACACATTAACATCCCATTGACGTGTATTATAACTCTACATCTTCTCTCTCCTGTAGAAGCCTCCTTGACCCTGCTCGCCACACACCTGATATACTTATGATTATTGGCAGTGGTGCCATTTATATCATTATGTTGAGGATTATTGTTGTAATAATTTTCTCTCTGTGGTCTGAACTGTTTCAGGTCACCATGGCGGCGAGGAGGTTGCATGGCTCAGGTGTCACTATTCAAACATTTAATAATAAAAATGTTGTTATCTTTATATTCTGTGCTGATGTTGTTCTGTACATGTGACATCTACTGCTGGTCTGGCCTTGCTTGGGGAAGGATCTCTCTTGAATGGCTATTCCTGAGTTTTCATCCTGAAAAGGTATTGTTTTCTGATTTATCTTACTCAAATCGAGGGTCTCAGGGTCGAGGGTGTCCTGGGTGACAGATTGTAACATCCATTGTGGTGATTTGATTTAAGGCTATATGACTAAGATTGAAAAGAAATTTAACCTAGACAATAATGAAAACTAAATAACACATGAACCATCCCCATATATTTCTTGGGGGTAATTTCCAATAATCTCTGAGTCCTTGACATGAACACCTCCAGCTCCTGTGGGTTTACAGCTGAGTGGAGGATTTACAGCAGCCTACATGGCCTAATACTCTGCAATGCCTTGTACTTTACAGCGAAAGTGACGGCGATCGTTACTTTTACGTGAATTTCTACGATTACGTATTTTGGTCTCTAAAAGCCGCTCGTGTTTTACCACGCAGATCAAATAGCTGCGCACCATAAAACAACCTTACCGACGAGCTCATCAGACGCGCCGGATCACCACACAGTCACCGGTCCTGTCATCTTTTTTTCCCGTGTAACCCTTCAAGTGCTGAAATAACACATCGAAACCCGGATTCAGGAACCGGCTGGGGTTTCTTCTCCAACAGCAGACCGCTAAGCAGAGTATCCAAAGGCGATCGAGTTTCAAATCCCGGTCAACGATCCTTTCTTGAAGCGCTGTCCCGATTTATGCAGCTCCCCAACAGCGTCTGGCTCATATTATCCCGACAATACATGATGGTTACATGAGTCCGATTAGAATATTTTAATCAGTTAAAGTGTTTGTGTATGAGAGAGAGACGGAGAGAGAGAGAGGGAGAGGTGGGGGGAGAGAGAGGAAGGCGCTGCAAGACTGGATCCCGGAGCGGTAAAGCTGATCCGCTGTGGGATTAACCGACGCGCAGGCATACAGACCATACAGGCTGGATTTGGCCAACAAAATAAGCAACATGCAAATTGACAGCTGCACCGATCCCCACCCCACAGCCGGCTGCGTGTTTGGGGGGTGTTTAATTTATGTCAAAGACTAAACCCCAGAACTCTGCCCAGCGTTTATGATGGTCTGCAAAAGGGCATCGTCGCATACGCCCAGTGCTCGCGTGCCTCGAGGACACTCAAAGTGGCGTTTCTGTGCGACATTGCTGCCCAACACATTGACTATTATTTACTTAAGGCTTGTTTTGAAAAGACACATTGAAATGACATTATAAACAGTGAGCACGGGTTGCTTGAAATTGCAGAGTCATTCATAGGTTACTCAAATGATGTAATGTTCCAAAAGAAGTCCCAGGAGGAACCTGATCCCCCCCGGCAACAGCGGTGACAGAAACGCCCAATATCCCATCTATCGGGGCGGATGACACCCATGGCAGTGTCCAGGCGGACTCACACTCGATTATCTGTAGCCCATTAACGCCTGGCTGGGTAAAACCTGCCCCGGGAGACGAGCTAAAAGTAGCCTGGATGCAACACCAGTGCCATTCAAACAGGGCTGTACTCACTGTCATCATCTTGGTCACTTCCCCTCCGCGTCTCAAGACATTGTAAAGTGTAAATCACAGCTGTTAGGCACCGGTGATGGTGCTGACTTCCCCCCACAGCCGCTTTATTTTAAGGGCGGGTGGCGGTGCTGCCTTCGCCGGAGAAATGACAGCAAGCCGGTGGACAATTCAGTCCAGTCATCGCTGTGAGTGTGTCCAACCGGAGTCCTGATGAAAAAACAAATAACGTGGAGGGTTTTTTAAAATCCCAGCAGGTCAAAGCCGCTCCTCTGCCTCTCGCCCCGCGACACAGAGATGCCCAACCGACGGACCAGCCTGCGCTCACTCGCTCCCACGTCAGCTGGAGATGAAGAAGTCGGAGTTAAGTGCGTCCCCGTGCGCACGTTTCCGAGCTCACACCCAACCAGGCGGCCTCTGTAAGTCAGTTACTAGACAGAAGCAGGACTTAAATGTATCAACAAGACCAGCGTGCTCTGCTCCTCCGCTCGCATAGGATTAGTCTGTTTGAGGCAGAGGAGAAAGTGACCAAAGATAAATAGAGCCCAACCTCCTGCACCCAGCGACCTGACGAACGGAGGAGAGAGAGAGAGAGAGAGAGAGAGAGAGAGAGAGAGAGAGAGAGAGAGAGAGAGAGAGAGAGAGAGAGAGAGAGAACTATTTTGGTGAATTATTAAACATACTTCTGGTGTTCTATATTTCCAGACCTGATTTTTTTTTATCACTCAGACCCTCAAGCGTCAAGGACACATCCGCTGTTACATCTGATATTTGGCTACAATATTAAAGCCAAGGCTATAATTGTTTATTGTGCACCGAATAGCCCGTTTATTGGCACAACTGCACAATCCAATGCCAGCCATGCAGTAAATCCAGCTTGTGTGACCCTAAACCTGCATTGAGACTTTGCCACAAAGGGATACTTTATTCTGAAATGGGTTTATTATTGTATTCTGATGAATTAGTTCACCACTACAGAATATATGAAACACGTCTCAATGCATAATAACTTCATTATTGAATTAAACATTTCCAGTGTCTCATCTGTTATTATCAGGTGTTATTATAATGTCATATATAATATTAATATCAACTGCTTGGACCAAAATAAGTGATTTCAAGTGATCCCTTCGAGCTCTGAGACTTTGGGAGGATTTTGTCATTTGGTAGAGTTGACTGTCAATGACAGATTCATCAATAATGAAAAGAATTGTCAGCCGCAGCCCTAAATACGTCATAGATCTCACTCTGAACATAGCCTATTCCAAATATGTCTGCACCAATACAGCTCTTGCTGGTTGACATCACTGTCGGACCAACGTGAGTTAAAGCACACGCTCAGAAAGCCGTGCGTCAGTTGCCGTGTCAGAGCTGAAGAGGGGTTAACACCATCACGATATCTTCACGTTGCATTTGTTTCCTCTTGTAGCAGCTGGTAATTTACATATTCCGAAAAGGGAGATCGAGTTAAATGTCAGTGATAAAGCAATCAAAACAACAGCAGTAAAGCACTTTTATAATGTGATGATTAGGGAATTGGATCTCTTGAGTGGTAAAACAAACATTTCTAAATACAAAACAGCTGCGATTTTTTTGGCGGAATCTCTCTTGGCTCCCACAACTTCTTCTGCCCCACACTGCCGGCCGGGCACAGCCTACACTTGCGGTTGTTTGAAGGATGGGAGCTGTCCTCAGATATGGTGCGTTGAATGTATAATAGCACCACAAAGGACTTCAAGCATGTAATAACAGAGCAGTACTTCAAAGACCCCCGACTGGGCCTGTCCTTACATTACAGTAGGGACAGTACTAGTGGGGACTCCCCCAAAGAGAAGACAGCAGGAGTTCAACCTACTGCGACCACTTCATTCCCCTCCACTGCTTTTGAACTCCCTTATCAGCCCCTCCACTCCTCCCCTCTGCTTTTCCTCCCCAATTTCCCAAACGTTAATCGGTCACAGCAAAGTGAAGAGTTAACTGAATGCCTTTAAGGAGGAAAGGGCACGGATGTGAGGACTTAAAGTTCATGTGCTCTCCAGGCAATTAGATTATAATTAACTCGGGAAACGGGAGGCAAATATTGTTTAGGTCACTCTCGCTCACACACATAGTTTTCTTTCTTTGAACTTTCTATTTCCCTTTAAAGCCTTGTGAGACATGTTTCCACTCCATCCTTCCCTTCGGTGAATTGTTTCACATAAAACAAGTGTCAAAGGGGCAGGATGAAGATATCCGTGTCATGTCGAAGCCCACTGACACATTCGCACTTCATCACACATCAAAGAAGAAGAATAAGACTTCTACTGTACTTTCGGATGTTGAGGTGGTCAAAGAAAGTTCACCGCTCAGCATCATTCACATCCCCACTTCAGGCACCGCGGATCAGCCACCTCTTGTTTTTTTCACTTTACTAGGAAGCAAAGAGGTGGTGACTGTCAAACTGACATTCAACGGTATTAACCGCTCACCGAGGGGCAGAGACCTGGAAGAACATCCCAGTCTAGGTGTTCAGTATCCGGGAGAGCTTTGCTCTACCTGCCTGGCTAACAGTTCATCCATAGCAGCTATCTGGCAGGAATCACTGAAGGCCATTACTGACAGACAGATAACGCCAGAAAAAAAATGAATGCCCCTCAGATGATTCCAAAGTCAGGGAACATCTTCCTCTGATTGTATCCGTCTCATAGGAGTTTAAAAAACAGGGAGCTGCTGACAGTTGGTGAGAAATTGAAACTGTCTCTGCCTTGTCAGGAGCTCACCAACTCTAACGGAAAGACACCAAAAGTGACCTTGGAGGATTGTATCCCTCTATTACTGTGTTTCTCCCCCGTCTCTAACCTTGGAGTAAGACACAGTCCGACCAGAAGACGGAAAATGAAGTGTCAGAAACATGACTGTGGTACAAGGCCGTACCTGCAGATGGGAAGTGTCCTGAGACAAAAGGCCACGAGGGGCCAGACAATAGACTCAGCACTTCCCTCTCTCTGCAAGTCAAGTGTTTGACCCTTGTTGGCTGTCATAAAAGAAACCTTATCTTCTTAATTGATCCCATATGTATCCCTTAAATGTCTGCCTATAGCTTCCCCACATCGTCCTTACTATACCACCTCATGCCAACAGGAGGCGTACGTGAGGCCGAAATGTAAAGACAAATGGGAAATTTTCGACTAATTTCAACTAGTCACTATTCTGTACAGTGGCTGGTGTTCACAGGCTCTGTAGAACACATGGATTGGAGCTATGGCGTAAGAGACACCACCTCCAGTCTCTATATGTTAGAGATTGATTATTATTACAGGAATCAATATAGATCATGAAAAGCAAATATTCTGGACAATCAATTGAGAAACTGTTCATGTGTAAAGAAAAAAAAAAAAAAAAGGGAATGTGTGCTTTTGGTTAATCTCACATTTACCCACATCAATCTCATCAGTGACTGGAAAAGCACATATTCGATATTTTGATCAATATTTTGTAACAGATGTATGTACAGGATTCAAACTCAGCTTTGCTTTGTCCGTTGGCTTCATGGTAATAGGACTCTTTATGACATCATGTTACGTATTCAAAGAGCACAGGTTGTGCTCAGGAAAACATCGGTTTTATCTTCATGTACAATGTACACATCATATATTGTTTAAAAACAGCTCTGATCAGTGATTTGCATGTTCACACATTCACCAAGTTGCTGATGTTTCAAAGTGTCTATCACTATACACTACATACCTTTTTGTTTCCACCCTATGTGCGTACAAAATATCTTCCCCAACATATAAACGAAACGCCACCCTCAAGCTGTATGAAATTAGCCAGTGCCTTGAGTCAGCTGCAGCAGGAAGCGGCGCGTTGATGATGAATGCAGATGTCAGACGACCACAATAGAGTTTGGCTCCCTAACTGGCCGACTGACCCACCTCTCTAAATAGAATGGGTGGCGAAACCATTGAGACCAGCCATCAATCTCCTTCCAAAGCACAATGATGATTTACTCCATTCAAGTCAATGGGTGATTGAAGAGGAGAGGAACAAAGGGAAGAGTGTGCACACATATGGCTGTTCTTCATTTCCCTGGCAAACACTGTATATGCAATTATGTCCATCGCTGTCTGATATGTGTTCTTGTGGTGTGATGCACAACCGTGCACTTGTGTAGCATGTTTTTTTTAATTGTCTTCACACAGCGTGCGGTAAACCCAGTGCTTGCATCGGATTGCACCACTAATACCTGGCTGTAATATATCGATCTTCCATTCCCAACCATATATCCAGCGGACAATTTCACATGTTAACGAAGTGTGAAATGAACTGTAAGAGCAACATCTTGTCCAGTGTTACACAAGCACCCACAGCTATTAGATCCATTTGAATGGGAGGCACGTTTGCCTCCTGTCTGCGGTGTAATGTGTGCAGGGTACAGCCTGTCATCTAATGACGACAGACTCAGACTCAAATTTGTTTAATCTGGGCCGGTTTTATAGAGGCTAAATGGATCGTTCAGTGGACGCCGGCTTTCAAGTTGATAATCATTCATCATGAAGTCTTAAACCCAAACTGGCAATTAAAGACAAAGACGTGTCCATAACTTTTGGAAAGTGATAGCAGACAACAAACAACATAAATGTGATGAAGGAGGGGGGCAGTAGTATTACTGACGGGGAGGAGAATGACAATTACAGCAATTAAGACTGTAAAGGGTTTAGGAAGATGTAAATGTAATGATATTGCTCACACTCACAAGAGAAATCAGTGTGATTGCGTCCCTGCTTGTGCTGATGAAAATTATGGCTTCTAAGACAACGGTTACAAGAGAGCGGCTGATCATGATGATGTGAGGAGAAAAAAAGAGCCAAGGCACTTCCTGTAACAGCCAGGAACTGAGAAGAAATGTGTTAAGGAAGCTAAATTCAAACCTCATTTCTTCAGGGGATCACAACCAAGCAGAGTTGGAAAAAAGTCAGCCAACTCATTAATGAAGTTATGACCTGTGTCACCCTGTGGAAGAAGATCTTATCGCCTGCGAGAGTGGAGGACTGAGACCTACTGCAGTGCACTAATGCTGATTAGACATAAGGAAGGGAAGGCTTGTAATCTGCTCAATTAATCCAGCCTGGAGAGTCATCTTGAGGGGCTGAGGAGGTATTCAGGTCCAGGAGTGTCTCTTAAGGGAGAGATCTTGAGGTATGATGCTCATGCCATGTTGACATTTCCAAAGCTTCTCTATGGATGGAGCTTTGGACTGTTTCTCATCTGAAACGTCACTTGATTCTCATAAGGTCTCCTCTCCAGCTTCTCTGGTGCTGGCCTGGCACCCTTCAAGTCTGTTTCTGTGCCCTGTCAGCATTATAACCAGGCAGAGATTTGCATCCTGCCCCTGTGCTCAGCTCAGCCCTGCACCACGCCGGCTGCAGATGTCCACACAATTTACTGCCGAGAAACAAATTGAATCACTTCTTTAGTGTTTGTTGCTGGATTTGTACCTGCTCTTCTCCACATTCTTTCACAAATGACTAAACGTCCAGAGATTGGGGGGAAGAGAGATGGGAGGCAGTTGATTTAAGGAGTAAATTAAACCAGGAAGGACTAAATGAGACAGAGAAAGAAAAGGGTCGATGGTGGATAGGAAGAAAAGAAAGATGGTCCTCAATCTTTACAGCAAATGTGCAACACACTTTGTTGCAGGAAATAAGGCATTAATATCACATTTTGGCCTGCAGATTAAAGAACCGGCCCGGCGTCAATATAACCAGTGATGAACCACAGCTTGCACAGTTTGACCTCAGAAGCAACCGCGTCGTCTGCCAGGTCACCACACAGCTGTCGAGGTCACACAACAATTTGACATGTGTTTGGCTATGATGGGACAAGTCCAGCTTATACCTGGAACGGTACAAGTAAAGATCATTACAGTAAAAGGAGAACAAATATGTGTGTGGTTTCTGCTAACACACGGGTCTATGTGAAGTCCCCGGCAGGTGGTGGCCCACTGTCTAAATCAACTATTGATCCCAGACCGCCAGATGTGAGCTGCTCCTGCATCAGTCTCAGACATGCATCATAACTCATCACCAGCAATGGCCCCAGAGAAGGACCGAGGCAGTGACAGAATAACAGAACCTTCACTCCAGACAGAGATTGTCTCTTGTAGCCAGAATTATTGACACCCCGAAAACCAATGAGAACATCAATATAAATTGATTCTGCAAAACCCTCGGTTATGTTAAACGCCTTTGTTTTCATAGATTATTATTTTCTGCTTGGTTAGGAAAGTAAAGCAGTCGCTTCAGCTCAGGAAATATTGTGGTTACATGTTGGTATGTGCTGGTTTGTAAACCCTGAGCTCAACACACTTGCTTCCTCAACCTTAGTTTCTGCCTCAGCACATAAAGGCCATGAAACCTCCAGAGTTGGCTGGAAAATATCTCAGTTTTTTGTGCTCAGCAGAATGATCTAAAACTATTTTTGCCCACCGTGTGTATGGACATAACAAGTGAACATGTTACCACATGAACCTCTTATCTATCTTACTTTCTGTAGTTCAGAATATTACATGTAAAATGTACGTGTCATAACATCCCAAATATGTAACAAAATTATCATATAATATTCTTTCTAGGACTTGAAATGATTCTTGTAATTGCTTTTCCTTTTCACATCATAGCTATTTATTATAACCAATAATTAATATAATTATTAATGAGTCTGAAATGATCCTGCCTGTAATCACATTTAATGACATTAAAAAGCAGCTAATGCTTCTCAGGCACTGATACAACCATCAGGTGTCTGTTACATTCAGCCCCATCCAATAATCTCATCATCTAATCTTGCCTATGAAGTTGTAAAAAGTCCAATTCTATGTGTCCCCACTCTCATTATCTCAGCTGGTAAACCAGCTGCTAATTGGAGAACTCTGAACTCTCCATAATTTAGCATTTCAACAACCTTTATGGCTGTCGTGTGTATTTGAGACTGTCTCGTCTTCAGCTCAACTATTCCTAAACTCTTAAGTGATAAAAAATGTACTGACTCCAAATCAGTTTATCCACACTCCCCAGTACAGTGCAGATAGCAGGCGTATTCGGAGATTAGCTAAATGATGAATTAATTGAGAGGAGAGTGGAGGGAATGAGATCAGATTATAGCAGTTTAAATCGTAATAGCCTACTTTTTACGATGGATTACAAAATACAACAGTGATGATTAGAGCTAATCCATGACCACAGAGCGTGGATAACAGAAGAATTACATACTATATCGCTTAGAGTTTGTAGAATAAAGATGGTTTTGGTTTCTGTGATCACAGCATATCGATCATTTATGAATGAAACCATCTGAAGAGACTCAGGTAAATATCTGACCCACTGGCACCGGCCCAGTTACGGGACCTCTGCTTTGTTAACTGATGGCAGGTGAACTGGCAAAGCAAATGTTCCACAGTCACAATCAGAGAGCTGCTTTGAGGGAAGTCCAGCAGGTTTGTGTGAATATGTGTGAAAATAACAATACCCAGTCAGAGATGTGCTGAATTTGCTTCTTTGAAATAAGACACATTAATTCAATGCACCTGCAAGTAATCCATGTTCTCTTCTGAAAGCCATAATGAACAATATCCGGTCCTGTGTGTTCCACGAGAGAACAGAAATGGTGACCAGCCACTCCAGTAGAGATGGCTGTGCTATCAGAGTCAGTGCCAATCTGGAGCTAAAGAGAGGGAGAGGATGTCAGGACGTTCTGGCACCGAGTAGGGGGCCATATCACCTCCGTAGGGATGAGCAACCCCCCCCTCTGTAACGTATTCCTTGTTATTCGCCACACACGCCTGCCATCAGAAGTTCATCTTCACTGGCCCAATTCTCTTTCTCCTCACTTACTACTTTTATATTCTTCATTCACCCTCTCTCTTCATCCCGCTCCTCCAGGCTCTTTTTTTTTTTGCCATCTCTGATGGTCTGTGCAGCATCAGAGATGGCTGCTGAAAAAAAGCTTGGAGGGTTAAATCGGCATGAGGGCATCAAGCCCACAGCGAGCTGTCGGAGAGAGGGGCGGGGGATCATCAGCAGAACATTGAAAAAACTCCCTGACAAAAGGAATCAGACAGCAAATGGGCCTTGCAATTGAGTGTGTTGAATCATTCAACAGCCAAACAACAGGGAAGCACATCATTATAATGAAAGGTGGATTCTTGTCTCGTGCAGGACTTTGCAACTTTGTGCAACATTTAACAAACCAGCTCCGGGAAATCCAACCGCAAGTGATATAAAAGACTTCCACATTCGCAGCACTCAAATAGACTCTGATTGAGCTCATTTGTAGAAAAGCTGTGCCAAGTAGAGTGTACGAGAGCAATGGTTTGTACGATGGTGCTTAGATGGAGGATAAAGGATTTTAAATCTATGTTGATTTACATTTTAAAGCACTTATTGTTCATCAGTAAATGTGTTGATTTATGGCCTGTTTGCACGTGTGTTATGTAGGAGGGTGAGAAGAGGGAGGAGGTAAAGACAGCACCAGGCTGCGTTCATTTTATGTAAACACGCTGCAATTTTAATGGACACTAACGTCCTTAGCAACCCCTACGTGAGGAAAAGGAGGGGATGGAGAAGAGGGAGGATGTGGGAGGCTTTCAGACCACTTTGCTCCTTTGAATCCGTCAATTTTCCCTGCTTTTCCCATCCTCCCTTTTTCCTCATCTGCCCATGTTCTTTCACCTAAGGTCTACTCATGCATGTTATCACGAAGCTGGCAGCAGTGGGGGATACAGAGGAATTCTTATTCCCAAAATGCTCCCCCGGTGCCATCCAACTCCATCTCCATTTTACTGACATCGCGCCACAGCTGTCCTCCTCTCTCACATTATACACTTTCCGGCATCCGTGTCTCCTCTCCTCTCCTCTTCCTCTCCTCTCCTGCATAGTGACAGTCTGGCTGTGTTCTGTCAACTGGAAAAACTCACTGATAAGCAGTACAGACTTCAAACAGGTGTGACAGGTTTCGATTTCTCGCACAACCAACTGACTCCTTCCCCTCCAGCGGAACCAAAATGCTGCAACTAAATTCACAATCCTGCTCCCTCACCTGCTGCTGGCGCTCCCTGCTCCCCCTGCAGTTACTGTGTGCCAAAACAGGTCAAATCCCACATATGTGTGCCGGTGAATGTGATGACAACCCTGCGCTTCCATTCAACAACCCCTCAGACAAGCATCCACGACTCTGTAGGAACAGATAAGCCATCAAAACAAGTCTGATTGACTGAGCATCAGCAAGCTGTCACACATAAATAGAGCATGTTTTTTTTCTCAAAAAGGTTACTCAGCCTCCTCGTAAAAAAACCTGGTTATGTACTTGTTGTCCTCTCGCCTGGACTGTGTGCATCAAAGTGGTAAATGCAACAGGAATTGTTGGATAATAAGAGAGCGGCCGATAAGTCAGAGCATGCGTTAATCAACAATCACACTCCCAGCCAGCCACATTACTTGCTACCTTGATTTCAAACAGCTGTTATAGTCACAATGGGACGCTGTGAACACGGCTCAGTGTGAGAGCAGAGTACAAACAAGCCTCTCTCACTTCGCGCAATACAGTCGACTGGAAGATTTTACAGCAGCTGGTGCTGTTTGTGCATGATACATTCACGGGAACCTCAGTGGATCATTACGGCTGCCGCACTTTGGTCATGATACTTAATTTAGAGGCTACAGCGAGAACACGCACACAGTATCTGTTCAGATCAATGTGGCGGTTTAGAAGCAATTGTCAATGCCACCTAATGTACCAGTAAATATCACGCGTCAATCTTTATTGACTGCCTTCTGGGCCATTTTGTGTTTGTTCATCTAAATAATAAAAAACAAACCCATTCTTTCATTTACCCCTGGTGGTATTTCTCTCAGAGGATAGTTTTGGTTTGATTTGCCTCCTTGTGTGTCTCTAGAAATAAAGTCTCTGTTACTCCCTGACAAATGAATTTATTACAGACGTTTTGACGGGATCCATAAATACACATGTGGTCCAACCATTACCCCCCGCCCTCGGGGATTTGTAGTTGGGACAATTTGATGCAACAAAAACTGCTAATCACTACGCTTAGAGGTAGAAAGGAGAAGAGAGAAACAGATGAGTAAAGGAGGGAAAATCTACAAAGACAAAGACAAAATACGCAGAACTTTCTCTACGATTGTTTTTCCCTCTTCCGTTTTTTTTCAAGATTTTGATTTCCTCTTACACTGCTCATGTGGGAACTTAGAAAAACGAAGAACACGGAGGAGGGATGTGAAAAACCTGTGTATGTTCTCTATTTATACTCTCGGATTACTTAAAAACACAAGTGAAAGAAATAACAGTGAGTTACAAAGATCACATACATTGCTTGATGATCTTTCTGGGTGTATAAACCTGAAATGAAAATGTGGGAAATATAGAAATGTTGTAAAGACGGATGAAGCCATAATTTAAAATCTAGGCGCAGCCTCCCTGCAGGAAATAGAAAGAGGATGTAAAAAAGAAGAAATATGCTGGCAAAGGATGTTTGAGAGGTGTGAAGAGGAAGCTAGGAAGCAAGACGGGAGGATGATGTAGAGGGACCCGCTTTGAATAACCTGCAGCATCCTGGAGCAACTGTGAACAAGTTGAGGTCATTTCTGGAAGAGCTGGGAATGAATTCTAATCACAACAATAAGGTCAACAGAGTAATCCCTGTCCGCCGAAATGTCACTGTTCCCCTGCTCCGACACGGCTCCCCACGCACAGCATCACAACACCCAGCTATCGATCACACACTAATTAGGAATGGATGAGGGCCGCTGTGTGCTGCGATACAGGGACACACCAATGTGAGCAAAGCTGCAAAGCATGTACACAAGAGAATTATATATATAGCCGTTAGTCACACACACACGCAGGCACGCACACACAGGCACGCATGCAGGCACGCACACGTTACCTGAACTTCAAAGAAGGTCTTTACTCCAAACTTTCTTGAATGTTACTGTGTAAACAGATTTACCTGCCCAAACATATGAAAGACAAGCACACCCTCCCACACACACACACACACACACACACACACACACACACACACACGCACACACACACG
>CAAKHC010003868.1:2885-16185 GCA_901007825.1 Macroramphosus scolopax | reverse complement strand
TTCTCATAACGCCCTCCACAACCCACTCCCTCACACACACACACACACACACACACACACACACACACACACACACTTATATGATTAAATTGTTTGTCTTCCATGCAACCTCTTGTTGTGACACTAAATCAGGTAAATAATCTCAACCTGAACTGAGCGTGACCTGAGAGGAAAAGGAAATGGGATTGCAATAAAGATGAACCACAGTACACACACACACACGTAAACAGATGAAAGACAGTAAGGAGCAACATCACAGCAGTTTTCCACTCGGTTCAGTGGTGCTCCGGGGACAGATTAGCGTCTGACTAACTTATTTACAGCAATGACAAGTCTGGATTATGGATTTTCGTCAGACTGTGATCGTCTCAGCGATATCAGACTGACAACATGACCAGAGTGTGAACTGCTGACCTCAGGCTGACACGCATAACGCAGTGTCATACCTGCTGCCGTCATCTACAGCTGCACCACCCTTTCTGCGGGTGGATGCCAGTGTCACACAGTAGAAACCAGCAGGTGAGTGGACCTGAGGTTGACACTGGATGGTAAACTGCTGTTTTTAAAGGCAATAATAGGCTGGAAGAACTTACAGAATCTTTGAAGTCAACATGGATGAAACAAGAAGTGGACGAACTGCCTGAGCCTGAGGAGTGAAACCAATACGCCCAAACAGGGGCAACTCCAAGGGTTTAAAAAAGGAGTCAAATAGTACAGGAGTCTATGTTAAGATGAGCCGACCTTTTGACACAACTTTGGATTGATCGACTCGATAAACACAATAATTTAAGGTCTCAATAGCGAGTTTCAAGTTCTCTTCAAGTATATAGAGGAAAAGGTTGAAAAGGCAGAATTCTGGCCAAACCAGTGAGTTGCATTTCTAAAAATGAAGGTAAATCCTAATATTCATTATATCAATACAGAAAACCTGCAAGAAAAGTGTGAAGTCGTCCTTAATAATTCATCAAATTGCTCGCAAATGTACAGTATAATATAATCAAATGCACTAAAGTCATAGCTGCTTGAATAGAAACAGTTGTAATAGACACAGTGTGTAACAATACACACACACAGACACACACACACAGACACACACATAGACACAGGGGACCAGAGAGACATAGTTTGTGTGCTCTGCCGTCTTAGTTCAACCGATCCGAACCTATTACTCGACGGCAGCGACAGCACTGTCATAGTAACAAAGACACAGACTGCAATGTCACTTCCAGGATACGTGTGTGCGTGTGTGTAGTACTACGTTGTGAAACAGTCTGCACGGAGGACTTTGTCAGGAATTAAAGAAACGACGGCAAAGTTGCAGCGCGAAACTGCGAGGGAATGCACGGGGAGATTTCTTTTACAAGAAGACAGGAAGGAGAGCGGCAATGAAAATGGAGAGAGCACAAAAGAATGATAGTTTTTAAAAGGAAGTAAGTTTAAATGACGGAAGGAACTTTATAGGCTCAGAACTTTATAAACATGAAAAATAGGCTCCTGTTTTAAAACCGAGGGGCAAAATGAGTCAATTTGCATTGAGTCTGTATTCATGTCAGCATTATACTGTTCCATATAAAGACATGATTGATGAGCATTGCTCTGCTGACATTATTAAACTGATCCAACTCATTAACATTTTAACTACCTACACGCTTTGGTCGGAAGGGCAAAGGGAAGGAGAGAGATGCCAATTTTAATGCGGCGATATTATACAGTCATAAGTTTTATTCACTCAAGCGACATATTGTCATTACACGGAATATGTGAGGGTGTAAACTCGGATTCACATCGGATGGAGACAAGATGTGCCAGGTTTTTGATTGATGTAATCAGCGTGTCGGTTCTACCCAGTTTGTTTTTCACCTCTATTGTGCTGTTTCACTTCCTTTCAGTCAATTACCAAGAACACAGTTTTATAATATGCAGGCTCGCGGTCTGCTGACTAAGACACACATTATCTATGCATCCGCAGAGGATCACAAACAACACCTCGTTGCTCATGAATGCGGCCAGGCTTTAAACCACACATACGCACATCTGCCTACCTGTCCCTTGTGCAGCTATCAGCATGTAGAAGCAATCTAAAGTTAGTTAGGTGGGTTATAAAAAATGGGCTGTTAAGTCTGGTATCAACAACCATCACAAACACAAAGCAGTGGCAATTATATATATATATATAGTATATCTATATATATAGATATACTATATATACACAGTATATAGACACCTCTGTCTGTCTCTGCTGCTCTCAAATGGATAGGTAGATTCATTTTGCACTTCACTGGTTTTGTCTGGCAGCACCAGCCGGGCTCCATGTCACAGGCTGACTGCAAGACCAACACTTCCCGAGGTCTGGTCACAGCGAGAGAGACTCAGGCAGACCCCCACCTTTAAAGATTCTAAAGGGACAGCGGTAAATTATGCAAAACAGAGACGAATCAAAGATACCATCATTCTCAGAACACCAGAATGTTGAAGCGCTGTGGTGGTGAGTGGATACAGATGTTAAAGTAAAAATATGGACAAATAAAGGGCTGAATAAAAGGAATGAAGAGAATACCTGACATGAGATATGCAGGTTATAAGCAGATACAAAGAATGACAATGAACCACACTGGCTTCTAACGATGCAATTATATAATCCGAATCTCTCTTCCTCCTCTCTGCGTGTGTGCCTGCTTCAGTCGCAGTGCAGACAGGTGTGGCTGCAGCCCAATAAACAGAGTGGCTAGTATTTCAGCGTCTTGCCTCCTCGCTAAGAATAGTCATCCATGTGTCTGAAGCAATGACTCACTGAGAGACCCCTTCAGGTCTCAGTCACACATACTGGATGACCTCAGATCACACTCAGCGGGACCTCACTGCTCCTCCGATGTGTCAACAATGTTTCTGTGAATGTACGTCACACACGGACATTTGCATGCGTGATCTTGAACTTTATTTTGACCAAATCTCGTCCCAACTCCGTTTCTTTCGTCCAGGCCTGTAATATATCTCTGCTCACCCTCCGCCTCAGGGGACGACAGGCTTCTGGGTTGTCAGGCAACTGCGCCCTCAGAGACGGGAGGGATGACTTCCCTTCAGGGATCGACCAGGGGCAGAAGGAGAGATAGGAAAGCAGAACGGAGGAGCCGAGGAGGAACTACATAAGTAGAGGAGTGATAGCCTCTGATGCGATTCAACCCCACAAGGTAATATGAAGGCAGAAAAGGAAGGTCCTCAACCATCTTTTCCCTGCACCAATTCCCCCTTTCCTATAAGTGATATATTCTCTGCCTGTCCAGGCGGATATGAAGCACATACAAGCCATATCCTTCACTTTAATGCTGTCTTTATTACAATCCCCCGTTGAGAAAAGGGACAATCAAACTGTATAGCGTGAAGAGAAACATTTTTTGTCTGCCGTGCTGGCATAGGTTCATATTCTACAGGAATTAAAGGATGAGTTAAATGTATTCAAATGGACAGGACAGGAGGAGAACAGTTGGGGCGCTATGACAGTAAAAGGTCCAAGGCCAATAAATGAAACATAGATGTCATTGAAATAAGTTTACAATCGCCAAATCCTTCGTAACACCCGCACAGGGTGTGTCAAAATTAAAGAGAAGGACTTGTGTATAATATCACCATCATTCACAAATTCTGAGATTGGAACACCTTCCAGCAAACATGTGACAATACACAGTGTGTGTCAGTTTATCTGCGGTATGTGTGTGCATGTGTGTGTGTGTGTGTGTCTCATTTGCCTCCAGCCACAGTACTGGCCAGCCTCTCTCTGGGGCCCATCTGTGTAACCATAGTGATTGAGCAGTCTCCATCTCTGTCTGTTAATCTAGTCTTCCCTGTGGGCTGCGATTTGTGCATATATGTGTGTCTTGCTGTAGCCTTCCCATAGGCAACAACACACAGGTTGGTGATGCATTCATTATTAGAGCTCATTAATTTCCCTTAAACTGCTGCTGGCTTACACCCACTGTCTGGAGGATACTGGAGGGAAAGTGTGGTGCCCGTCCGTGTGTGCTTGTGTTGGTGTGTCCGTAGTTATTGGTGGATCTGCGTCACTTGTCAGGGGCGTTCGGAGGGAGCAAGGTGACATGCACAGGGCAGCTGCTATAAATTGAGCCTTAGGAATGTGGCATGTAAACGGATACACACACACACACAAGTTCAACCACGCACGCAGTCACAGATTCACACACACACACACATTTTTTTGCCAAGAGAAGGCAAATAGCTGTAATTATTTCACACACTCATCTCGGATATGGACACATGCACCATACACA
The DNA here is from genome assembly GCA_901007825.1 of Macroramphosus scolopax. NCBI lineage: Eukaryota > Metazoa > Chordata > Actinopteri > Syngnathiformes > Centriscidae > Macroramphosus > Macroramphosus scolopax. The sequence continues at coordinate 11,902 of CAAKHC010003868.1, read as the reverse complement.
CTTGGACATTTACAAAGGGGTGTGTCTGTGTGTGTGTTTGTTTGTGTTGCGTGTGTGTGAGAGGGCGCATGCTCTCAGCGTCTGCCCTCTCAGCCAAACAGGCTCCACTATCAGCCCACTGTTATTCCAGACGGACTCTCCTCTGCAGCACAACTATATCTGATCAACAGCAGTGCTATGAGGGTTCAACACAAACTATTTCCTCAGTGAGTCCTGCCACTGAGAGACGGTGGAGGCAACACTGGATGTGGATGTTGTCCGTCTGTGTCAGTAGATTAGAGGACGAAATGGAGGACGGAGCAGAGAAGGGAGGACAACGGTAGTGTGCTAAATGAGTAAGTGCATCTCGGTGTCTGCCTCTTCCCGAACGACTTCCAGCAGGTATGACTCAGAAAGAGTCCCCAAGCAAGGAAGACAATAAGCATGGACTCGCCACATTCCTGCCTTTGTCTTTGAACCCGCTGACCCAACTCCAACCGTCCTCCCCTGTCCTTGTCCTTCACTCCTTTGTAGGTCTTCTCAAACACACATTATCTCCTGTGTGTGCTTTTAGCAACCTCTCTCCTAAGTGTCTGCCTCCTTCGCAGATGTCTCAAACTGGGGGATGATGGACAGATGTGCCTGCGTCGGGCTGACTCAAGTCTTATTAGTATGCCAGCGATACTACAGGCTGTCCGACGAAACACATTCAGCACAACTCCGCTAATTTCTTCTGGCAACCGTCACCAAGTGCTTGCTCATCGGAGAATTGTTGGGTCTCTGTAAATTAATAATGAGCGTGTCTCAACCTGCTCTATATGGAAAGCGTCCTGAAATAACTTCTGTTATAATTTGACGTCGTCTTGATAAAATTGTTTTGAATGTAAAAGCAATTACACATGCACATGAGTGTTTACGTGTACATGCACGTGTTTGCATGTATGTGTACACTCTGACATGCAGCCTGGTGCATAAACAAGACCGTTACCTCAATATCAAACACACACAGACACATTAGTTTAACTCACAGGTTTTAGAACTTGCAACTATTTCTGAGAGAAATCAAAAGTTTACATGCCAGTTTCCTCTGAAAAAACTTGATAAGAGATATGGAACTAGGAAAATTAAGGTAAGGGGGAGAGAAATAAAAAAAAGTGGAAGCAAAGAAAACTGAGAAGAACAAAACTATTGTGAAAGCTGACACACAGCACTCACAGGAAAGTCTGTTTGACTGGTCCCATGAGGGCCAGCAGGGTGCAAAAGCTCCGGTTGAAGGAACTGCCTGAAAAATCAGTCATCCTCAGCCCATAGAGACGGAACCTCTGAGGCATAAGGACCAGCAAAGTGGCCAACAAACTGCCCGACATATAAATCATCCTGGTCCTATGGGATCTGAACTACACAGGGGGACACCGGCAGCGGAGAGACATCGGATGGCAGGTTCAGCACACATGGAGAGGTCGCCAAAAACTGATCTGCACCCCCGTCGAACAGGGAATAAGAAGCTGAATGCTTCAAATTTACTCACTAGGTACAGAAAAAAGCCCGTCTGAGAGATATCAATCTAGATTTTAAGAAAACTCAAACACATCCGTAGACACACGCGCACACACAAACGCCAAACTGTTCTATAAGCACGCATAAAAAGGAAAAAGCAGGCAGCCATATACTTTGCTCCTCCAAAACAGTGGACCCGAGGGAAATTAAACGACGTCTGTAATCTCTCTTCCTGTTCCAAATCAAAATCCCATGACTGAATATAAGAGTTTTAATATGGCTGAGAAAGACAGAGAGGGGAAGTTAGAGCGTAGCACATAGAGCAGGCAACTATCTGTAGACACGCACGCCATGTGACGATATTATGTATTGGAGTAACAGATGGACTGGCTGCATTGTCATAGCGTGCAAAACATGATTTGACAATGAGAAGCCCCATATTTAAATGAATATGAATCTGCATAGCACTGACGCTCCCAGACCAGCGTATTAGTGTGCCTGTCCAAAGCTGACAGGCAGAGCATCTGTTTGAAAAGCTGAGGAGACGAAGAATTATAATAGCTTGAAGTGTTCTTTCCTCGGTTTCTCTTTCCGTTTCTTTCACAGGTCACGAACTTGAACAATTCAAGCGGTTGCGTGGTTTCGTGTGACGGTAGCAGGTTTCTTGTTGGAAGAAGGAATAAAACATGAATATGACTGCTGAATAAAAGACACTGTATCTGATTTTCAGCAGCACCTGTTGAATTTTTTTTGTTCCTACAAGCGAATGAGGGAAAGATAGTGTGAGGGATTACAGCTCAATAACAGGCGGGCATTATTCCTCTGGGCCCTCCACCCACAAAAGGATTAGCCGGGCTGGGAGAGCCCCACTTTGGCATTGTAGCCTCATAAAATAGCCATCATATAGAGAGGCATTTAGGAGCAATGAATACCAATGAGTGACTACAGAAAACATTCAGCAAACTGGCAAATGAAAGCCATCCATCGCACTGATGGAGTATAATCCATCTATTGGCTGACTGGTGCTCAGCTGGAGCGCAACATGTCACCTTCTTTACACTGAGATGTGTTCTACCCGCTGACTTGGAGTCTTCTGCCTTTGTGGAGGTAGAGAAACAATATGAATGTTTGGCGCTGCAAATGTTAAAAACAGACAGTATAATAAATCTTACATCCTCATGAACACTTCTGCAAATTATGTAAAGGGTTGTGGATTGTTAAGAATTCATATTGGATCATATTTCATTAATTCATTAAGATGTTAGTCTTTAAAAGAACAGACAGTGATAACAATGGCAGTTTTCCCAGTGGCCAGTTGAATTTTCAAGATACAAGTTTTGTCTGACTAAAAGTTACAAATCCACATTTCAATGATGTGAAAAGAGAAAAAATGTGAGAATCCATTCTTGATTAAAAAAACTTAAAAGAGGCTTTTCTATTTTATTTTCATATGTTTGAATGATGTAGCTTCAACTTAAAGAACACTTGTGTACGTAGGTTATCAGCTGTCATGTCATGTCTGATATCACTTCGTGCCTCAAGAGGCGACAGTAAGTCACTGCAGCTCCAAGGACTGATGGTTCTACTCCAACGCCTCTCTGGGGCTCTTCAACAGGCGATGGTGAGTCCCTGAGCATGAAGTAGGTGCAGGTGAACCAGAGGGCTCTGCTGATGGTCCGTGGGATGACACCACACCATCTATGAGTACTGTTGCATTTCAAGTTAGCAGGACGAGGGAGCAGCAGCCCAAACAAGCCACAAAACAGAGGACTCTCATTTTGACTTCTTTCAGTCACGACCCAAACCAGAGTTTCACCTTCTAGGTCTAAGGAATGCTAAAGAAATTAGCATTATTTCTTTCTTACAATAAAGGTGGACACCGCACCTTCATTTGCTCGCTTGTTTATTTGGGAGCTGACGTCATTTTTCCAGTCAGAAGATGACTGAAGATGACGTCAGCTGCACTGCAGTCAGCCCGGACCGACAGTTCAGCACAATGACAGGAAAGATGTTGACTGTGTCATTGAGACAGGACTTGGACAATTTAAGTTTTCTCATGATTTTGTTTCGGTTTGAAAAAATGCCATTTTCATGCAGAATGTTCGGAAGATGTGCGACTTGTGTGAAAACGGGTCCTGAAAATATTTTTCTGCAGTGATTGTGGGTCAATAGATGGGTTATTATCTGTGCTCATGTTCACCTCTCTCCCAAGAGTGATTAGACTCAGGACCTGCCGCTAATATAAAGAGGTGTGGCAGCGGTGAAACCCACCAGAGACAGATCCAGGAAATTGCTTTCCAGTGTGGCTTGTTTTCTACGTCCAAGGTCTAACATGGACCCAGAAACAACCTATTACAATATTGGCCGGATCTGTTAAAACCATTTACGTGTCTTCATTATGTTGGTCATTCGAAAGCAGGATTGTTGCTAATGTGAGGCAGAAAGACAAAACAGGAGAGTGAGAGGCAGTGAGGGACGGAGAAGACGAGAAAGAGAGGAGGAAAATGATGAGTTTGGTTCAGCTGTGTTAATAGTTCTGCCCTGGCTGGCCGTCTCTCCCCACCATGCCAAGTCTCAATGATTTATGGGCTGCTTGGAGATAGCTGGGCTGCTGAATGTACACGATCCCTCACATGCAGCTGAGAGAGAAACAGAGGCTTGTGGTGTATGGAGGAGCAAGCTTGTGCATGGACCATTCCTCACGTAGCCCGTGTGAGGTGAGTGAGAGGGAGTCACGGTTGGAAAGGAGGGCAGGCAGCGAGGGGGGAGTGACCCGAGGAAGAGGGAGACAGGACACCAGAGTGAAACGAGATGAATTCAGGGAGGCGAAAGATGTCGGGGCAGAGAAAACAAATGAGACGGGGGGCTGAATAAGAGAAAAACTCAAGAAAGCAGAAGGGGTGGACACATTGAGTGAAGGAGTGATGAAGATGAGAGAGAGAGAGGACAAGAGGATGAACAGAAGGACGAGAGGAGACCGGCCCTTTAATCTGGACTACACAGCATTGGTATTCACCTTCAGCACTGCAGAGGGAATCTCACTGTCCCCGTCTGTCGATCAACTACCAGTTCAGTTATCTGTCACTATGTCCCTCATCCCCTCCCATCCTCAGGTTCCTTTATTGGACATCAGGAAACTAAGTGTTTCCTTATATCTCATTTGTTATTTACAGCTACACCCCACTCTGCTCTGACTATGGATTTGCTCTGAGAGATTGCATAAAAATTCATGGATCTCAACCGTGTTCTGTCGGTGTGTGCGGAGGGCTTAAGGAGAAAAATGAGAGTGAACAGATAGTTGGCCGGGGAGTGTGTGCTGGGAGTGGTACGGAGTGTTTAAGTGTCACGTTGGTACAGTAAAAGTTGCATAGCCTCAAAAGGTCGGTTCCATTAAAAGTTATCTGTAAAAGTTCTTGTGCATCATCGGGTGTCGTACTCAAGTGTCAGTGGGAGAATAACCTGCAGTTTCGCTATTAGCGATAATGATCAGAGGAAAGTATATCAGCAAACGTCAATATATAGCGAAAACGTCAGTGCAGGAGACAGTTGGATGTGGTTCATGGGTCCCACGAACACCAGGCTTTGGCGTAGGAGACCGTTGTTTGATCCCCGTTGCCAGCGTGGAGTGCAGATCGTTGTTTTGATGCTGGCTGCAGCGTTGTGTTGGTTGCCAGCAGTGAGTGGAGGCTGTTGTGACTGATGTTACAACGGGAAATGACCGGTTGTTTTGCTCCGTTTTCGGCCGTGACTCAAAATGTGTTTTTAAAAAACATGAATGTCCCAATGAAACCTTAACCATCGTCTGGACATACGATACTATCACACACCGGCTCTAAGGAGACGTCCCGATGGGTCCTATATGAAACATGGAACAAGTGATTTATGTGTCCCTTTGGATTGTTGAGGTGTGTGAATATATTCAGGTGAATGTGACAAGGAGACATATTTAATCTTGCACCCGAAGCTGTGAGACATCATTGTATTTGTTGCTGTTGGTGAAAGTGGTGCTTTCTGCATAGAATATTTTTATCAATGGATTACCTCTCATGTCAGTTTACCCCGAGGTGTTTTTATCAGACGCTGCTCTGACGGAGAGGTGCTTTCTGGGGGAGGAGATGTATGTAGCAGTGAGGGCAGCGTGACTTAAATGCTTTGTCTAGTGCGAAGAAAAGAAGAGGAAAGAACAGTAATGTCAAGAGGTAAAAATGTGTTGGTCTAAATCACATATTCTGTTTTTGAATTGAAACTGTAATATGTTATTTCTTTCTGAATCACTAGGCTTCCCATAAACAAAATATACAGGATGTAAAAATCATGTCAAATATAAAATGTATTTGTTGATTACCTTTTCATGTTGACATGAATCATTCAGTGGCTGAATTGTCTGGCAAACCTTCGCTGCTCTCCCGTACCTCTCTCTCTCTCTGCCTGTGTGCCACCTCCAAAAATACCTGGATGCATCTAGAATGGGTTCACTCTCGCAATTACGTGAACAATTTATGTTGTCATGGTGTTTGCCACAGTTGTCTTTTATCCTCAATTTCCCTTTTAAAAATGCTCCAGCTCACCTAAACACACCTTCAGCTCTTGTCACTTCCAAAAGATCACCTCTCCATTACCTCCGTCTTTCCTTGGCATCCCTGCCTCTTTCAACAACGTCCCATTCTATGCTTTTAAAAACACCCAGTAGAAAGTTTGGCCTCTGACTTTTTGTTTCCAGAATTGTAATTCTTTTTTTTTTGTAGAAAGCACTGCACATAAAAACATCGTGCCTTTTTATTCTATTGTCTTTCATTTCAGTCAGACAGTCGGCTGCAGTGTTCTCCCTCTGTTCCAGCATCCTACCCGGCTGCTCGCTGTCAGTCCATCAAACACAGTTCATGAAGGGCCTTACTGATTGTTTTCCAGCCAGGAGTCTGACAAAAACAACATCAAGAACATCGCTCCAGAACAAACAAAGCACACTGACCATAACAGTGGGCGGAAAAGGAGCTGCCACATATTCTTCACTACACCAGGCAGGGTTTCCTCTTCTGGCTGACTTCTGACTGATGCAACTTCCTGGCTTCCCTCAGCTGTGCTTTACTACCAGATCCCATAAAAGCAAACAGGAAATGGCACATAATGTGTAGAGCAACTAACCTCGTTCTAACCCCAAACGGGGAGCCGCCACTGTGGGACACCTGCCTCAGTGTGTATTTCTGTGTGTAGGTTTTTGACTGTGAGCAGGTATGAGACTGGCAGTAAGTCTGAAAGAGGATTACTGAACTCACAGATCTACAAATGTCCTGCTACTAATGTGAGGATACAGTACATACTGTACATATCTGAAGTATGCACATAATGGACACATCAGACAGAGAGGATACAGGGAGGGGAAATAAACAAACATCTGCAGGTGTGTGTCTGCATCTCTTTGAAACATGCTTCATGTTGCCATTGTCTTCTGGGTCTGCTGGATACATTTGGACGATGTCATTTTGAGTTAATAGACTTTATTGGTGGAAAGAAGCAGTTAGCGTATTAAGTCGGAAAAAAGACTTTATTTGCAACATTTATCAGTACTTTTTTCTATAATTCATATTAATTGAATCTTCATTCATCTCCAGCTATTCCATTTTCTTTGCCTTCGAAATAATGCCGCTGTCAGCGTGCACCTAATCCTCTTCAAGGCGATCAAGGGAGAAAAACTATGAGAATAAAATCATTGCAACCCGAGCCATGTCCTAAAGTACCAGAGGGGCCATATGATGAATTAAACCTCATCGGAAAATCTATGGGCGAAAAGCAAAAACATGATTCTTCCGAAAAAAAAAACGCATTCAACCGAGCGTTGCTCAGATTTGAAAGCTTGTATTTATGTTGTTCAATTTACAACAGCCTTGAAAATGTTGTCGATTTCACTCATGCTTTGAAGCACATTTGTGCTACGAGATAGTTAGAAGATGTTCCAACTTGCCACTCTTATTAAACAATTAAAAGGTAAAGGCCCACTCAACCTTTGAATGGGTTAATACAATTGGAAATGAAAGAAGCAATTGAAAAGTCTGGATGCACCACACAAAAAATCTGTCAGACCTGTAGCTGAATGGAATAACACTGAAGTACAGTTTATGAAAGTTGTGAATCAACAGCTGTAGGAGAGTGGGATGCTGGGATCATCTGCTGTGATGTTATGCAATAAAGTACCTTGTGATAAATTTTATACTCAACACTAAATTCCAAAAATTATAATAAATTCTCTCCTCTCTTCACACATACTGTACGCTCATGGGCGTATGTGTGTGCTTATGTTTTACGTTACAGAGATTGATGGAGGCCCGTGGGTAGCACAGTTGTGTGGGTGTGAAGCCAGCAGCCCTCTGTCAGTCCTTGTCAAGAAAGTGAGGTATGCCAGCAGCTGTGTGTGGACATTAGCGGGTGTATATTAGTGCGCAAGTAGAAAGTGTGCGAGCTGGTGTGTGTGTTGGACATGGGGACAGCCTGGTCCAATGCCAACAGCTCAGCATGAGCCAAGTTTCCTTTTTCGATGTGACACCTGCTGGCCACGGGCGAGAACATGACCCACTGGATCCACGCCGGATGGATGGTGACAGGTATGTGTGTGTGTGTATGACTTTGTTTGTGCCTGCATGTGACAAATCTATCACACATGTGAAGCTGTGCAGTGTGAATTTAGAAATGGTTCAGCAGTTATCTGTGTGTGCATGCATGATAGCAGCAATGAGCTCAAATAATTAACAGTTTCCTTTAGTATTGGACTAAAAGAGAGAGAGGAAAGCATGAGGGAAGCCCCAGGCACTTTAACTGCTTCCTCAATAATAAGCAAACTTAAATCCGCAGCCGTGCAGCTTTCATCGGTCCATCGTTCTCAACCCTATCACGCACAGGTCTCCAAACTTCTATCTTCTGCTCCTTGAGTTTCCTCATCCCATTTTCAAATCTCATCAAACCTTTCCTAACCTCATTTACTCTGTGCTGAGAGGTACCTTCTTCTCGTTTGCATTTCAATACCCCCCCTTCCACTATTCATCCAGTCATTTCCCAATGTTGCTCAATATTTTCCATCCCTCCTTCATCATTGCCCCCCTCTCTTCCTCTTTTCATGTTTTTTGCCCCTCTTGTCTTAGAGCCTGGCCATTGTTTTCATTCTCCGTGCTAATCTGCTAGCAGCAGACATTGCTGCACAGACACATTGGCGTGCAAGGGCACACGTGCAAATACACATACACATACCAACATTCAGATATAGATGCATGAAATCATACACACACGCAGGCGTACACAAAGAGCACAGAGTGCTGCAGCCCCAGACATAAGGGCTTAAAAAGTGGTTAATCCTCTCGCACAGGGTTTCTGTCTTCCGCAGGGCAATACTGGGCCTGATGCCATCCATCTAGATGAGTGTGTATTCAGCTGCAATCCACTTCCCATTCACACACGCAACCACACACACACACACACACACACACACACACACACACACACACACACACACACACTGTAACAAATGAATCAGTTTCATTGTCGACCTGCAGGAG
>CAAKHC010003867.1:20324-34417 GCA_901007825.1 Macroramphosus scolopax | reverse complement strand
CAGCGTTTTATCCAGCGGGTGCAGAGCGCCGCGGAGAGAGAGAGAGAGAGCGGGCGAGCGAGAGCTCTTGCAAAGAGAATTAAACAGCCTCTCATTATAGCAATGTTAAAGCAATTTATTAAATCCTGACATCAGAGGGAATCTAATCCCACACACGGCCTCGCTCAGAGCACGTACGAGTAGCCGTGCGCTCATTAATACGCAGGAATATACTGACTCATGCAGACAAACATACGCATAAATCAACACGTGCACATGTGCAAATCCCGACACTTGAGGTTTCCATACATAAACTAACACAGAAGTAAACATGCAGACAAACAGAGGCTCGCCCCCGCTCTCCCCCACGATGAGAGGGTGGTGTTCAATTTACCCCAGTGGGAGTCAGCCACACGGGACAGATAATGAGGCCAGGTGTTAATTAATGTGGAGTGCGTTTCCCTTTTGTCTGCGACGCCCTGTGAATCCCAATCAAGGCTGCGGCGCCGGATCGCAGCGCTGTAGCTTTGCCAGGCAGCGTACTTCAAAAGAGCAGACTGGCGGTGCTGCCGTCCTCAAAGGGACTGCTTTGGCGGGGGCTACATTCCAGAGGGCGGAGGGCTTAGCATGGGGCAAATCGAAACACGAACACCGGGAGAAGTTTGTGTTTTTTGTTTTTGATCAGGCGTCGACGCCAATAGCGGGTTACAGCCGTCACCTCCGCACCTTCTCATGTAACCAGCCGACGCATGCGACTCGTGTGCGGCTTCACACGGGAGACATGAAGGTGGTTGAAACCTCTTCGACTGTAAATCATGTAAATACTTTCTTTTAGATTATTACGACTCTGCAACGTCTCGTTCGGTGTTTCTTCCAGCGTCGTTCTGCAGACGTTAAATGTGTTTGCAGGTTTATGATGAAGTCGACTTTTCACTGCCTACCATGCAGCAAGCTAGTATGGAAGATAAACAGACAAACATTCATCACCTGTCAGACCTCCTGAACAGAGACTACGACAGCACATGGAAATATACGATGAAGACCTCTGCAGGGGAGCACGGCCGAGCCAGATGTGCTTTTCATCTGGCGTGTAACTTTAAAGAAAACCTCCAGCTGAGTCGTTTACCGGTCGGAGCAACGCGGCTCCTCTCGCTCGTGGACAGGTGCGGTCGCCGTGCAGCCGAGGGCTTCTGGGAAATGGTGTTTACCGGGAAGCGGCGACAAAGTTTTGTAGGTGTGTAAATGGGCTTATTGGTTTTCATATTATCACATTACTGCAGCATCGTTTGCCAAATGCTTCGCAGCAGAGTGAAGACTAATGATGTCCTCTCATGTCCTGCACATGCAGGTCCGCCAACTATTGAATTGCCATAATCTGCAACCCCCAAACCCTCAGATACGTTCTGACGCAGCCTTCATAGGTCAGATGTGCGCTCCTCCTGTCCTTCACTCCGCTGAAGGTCAGGAGAATGAGAAGCCTGGCTCTGTTTTGAGCCTCTGCTGGCCTTGACTGCAGGTCATTAAAGCTCTATTGAATTTCTGCCAAAGCTCCGACTCCCCCAATTCCTCACCATGGCACATCTCAGCTGTCTCTTCCGTCAGGGCTTATACCGAGTCCTGAAAGGATCAACACCCAGTCTCTGTCTTCACTATACACTCGAGCGTCCCCCCCCCTCTAAAAGGCTGACCTAGATCTACCTTGATATCATCCCCGTCTTCAGTATCCCAACAAAATGTATCATCCTCAGTTATACTCAGGTGCCGTGTGAGTGCACAGCTTTCCTCTGGAGCTGATTGAAGGTTGAGAACTATTGTGGTCTCCGACGGGCATCCTGTGATTTCGTCAAGTGGTGCTCCGGCTCAAATCACCGTCATTTTTGTTGTCCCGGATCAACTCCCTGAATACTGAACCGCAGGGCGAGCGGGACCGGCAAGCTGTCATTTGTCCAACTCTCCTCCTCTGCTGCACGCTATGAATGAGGATGAGCATCTGGAGGTGTGATAGAGGGGGACCGAGCCAGCGACAGGTCCGCAGGTGTCGTGCGTCAGGTCGGGAGGTGTCAGGTCAAGCAGGAGGATGGGCTGATTAAACCAGCAACACCTCAGGTATCAGGTCCGGAGGGAGAATTCTGTTCTCACAGCCTGGAAATTACTGAGAGCTCAAACCGGTCGAGTACACACAGGACACAGACTCATTCATGTCTTATGTTAGTTTGGATTTCTACGTACGTTTAACGGTTTAATATGAAAGACATGGAATTTACTGTATTGCTGAGATTTGGATAATCGATGACATCACTCGCATCATCATTTTCTTGCTTCATCATATCTTTCTATTTTGAGAGTTTTCCCCTGAAAAGTTGACACAAGACCAGCGGTCCACCTTAAAAGGTCAGTCCACCTTAAGTGTGCCTGAGCTGAAGTAACACGTTTTCCTTCTAAACATTTGTCGCATTCGATGACGGATGAGTAGCAGGAAGTGCTTTTATATACAGTCTATGGTACACACACACACACACACACACACACACACACACACACACACACTGGGTCTTCAGTCTTTCAGTACAGCAGTGGAATAAAGTAAAGTTGGATCAGAACCGAGGGAAATGAAGTACATCACTATGAGCCGGTCGTTATTACAGCCTCTCTGAGTGTGTGCAGGGTGATGATCCCTTTATGTGCAGTCGGCCTCTGTTGGCACAGCAGATTAATTTCCCTCAGGATTGTTTTGTGACTGATGGCACAATACTCCTTCCTGAACGGGCGACACCAGTCAAATGATGTCAATTAAAAAATCTCGCGTATATTTACAAAGCAAATGTCTCGGAGTGATTCGGCCTCCCGGGAAATAAAAAGCTCCGAACACACGAGCGGTCGCGTAACAAGCTTCTTTCTCCTTCCTTTTTTTTTTTCTCGAGCCGTTGAGTTCAGTCTCTCATCTTCCAGTCGAGGAATCTGTCAGCTGGACTGATGAGCTGGACGGCCGGCGCTCATCCTTCAGCCGGACCCGTCAGCGGCCGGAGGATCCATCTTCTGGGCCGCGTCTCGTGTCAGAGGCGCATCAACGGGCGGTCGGGATCTGTCGGCCTCGCGGGCCGCGTGTCGCTCATTTAAACTTCCTCCTCCTGTCACACGGTGTGTTGGTGCGTGGATTTATGTTTGTGTGGCCCATTGTTGAGAGGAAAACATCAATAAGTGCACTTTCACTGCATTTCTGTATCAATATTTCAAAGATTTTTATTGACGCGACGGACGTGGGACATTCATAACCTGCGTCGGGTTGTTTGTTCTCTCGTGCGTCATCGATTCCGATCATTGGAAATACATCCAAATATCCACTTAAGCCACTTTCATAACAATGGCTTCACTTCTTCTCACGCCTGGTGAAGTTACCCAACTCACATTATGTGTCACAGATCGAATATCAGCACTTGGAATTAGATATTCTTACATCTGCTTCTCGTTCATACAATAAATCCAATATAATTCAAACTGTCACCTCAACAGATCTGATAGTTAAGCCGATGTCAGAGGCTGCAATCAGGCGTCTCTTCGTTCTTCTCTGCCTTAAAAACGACACCTCTTCAGATGTTTTGCAGAGCGATAGCTTGGATTCTACTGCTGGTTGTTCTGTAATCAAACCCTCAAGCCGTGTGTGCGTATGGATGCACATCCCTGTACTCTCTCTTCCTCCGCTGTTCCCTCGCCCTCCTCCTGCGTGACACCCTGATATTGGATTGACCTTATAGGCTGCAGAGATCGAGACATCATTAGCCGCGACCAGCCGCGCGGACTCGCTTGCTCGGGACTTCTGCACCGGTTCAGATCATAAAGCATTGATGGGAACCAGCTGCGCTCGGTTACACCGACGCTCTAATGGCAAGAGAGATGTTTGCGTTGCAAAGGAGAGACGAACCGTTAGAGGCTGGATGTGTTTAATGCCAGTCGGGGTTGGGAAGAGCAGAGCAGGAATCATTTTAAAACAATAACACAGTGAAGTAAGAAACATCTTGTGAGGCGTTGATAAGATGGAAGATATAATTGGGACGCTCTACACCTGCTCGTTAGACGTCTCTCAGCTCCAACACACCTGATTCAGAAGAGACACGATGGAGCTCTGCAGTCACCTGGTGACGATTCATCCACTCATCCGGATCAGGTGTGTCAGAGCTGGTTGGATGAGCGTCGACTAGAACACGCAGCAGCAATGTTCATTCATATAATAGATGACGTGCAGCCGCTGATTCTCAGGGTGAACCAGGTGAACATTAGTGCTTGAATAAATGTGATCAAACATGATGGAAGACAAACGAATATACTTGATATATGACAGGTAAATATGCAGTAAAATAATGCAGGAACCCTGAAGTGAACTGATAATATTAGAACATGACATCACGAGCCAGGTCTCTTATAACGATACAAAACATCTGCAGAAAAATCATGCACTCAAGTAAGGAACATGTTTTTTAAAGGTTTAATTTGCAGCTGATTTGAACAAGCTAGCACTTTATCTTTTTTGCAGCATCACCAGGAAGTTCAACCCTGCTGTTAGAAAGAAAGACATTGTTGGAGGGTGATTATCATGTGCAGCTCTCTGGTACAGCTGCGGCTGCTAGCCGGTAAGCATGCATACAAATCGTCCCTTTAAAAGTGTAAAAAGCAAAGTTAACCTGAAGCATTGGACCGGACATAACATCCCCTTTTACTGCTCAAATGACCCCATGTTGGACTCAAACGGTACCTTTCGTTGGATGCAAACCCTCGTCCTCCATCCGCAGACGCCTTCTTACAACCTGCCTGCAGTACAGATGAAATCTAACACTTCAACTGAAGTGCCTGTGAACATAATCCAGGCAGGAATGTCATTTCTAGACTAATTTGAATCATTAGATTTCTATCTATTAGCATCAATAATGACAATAATAAGTACTTCCATCAAATGTTGAACATCCAAAATGTTACATTGCGATCTGATGCAGTGTCACAACATCCGTGGCGAATTATATTTTCACGCCATCAATTCTTCTGTGAGGACGGGCCCCGTTTCTCAAACGGTCGATATCTCATTTTGGTGTAAAAAAAAAAAACCCTCTCGTATCTTTCTTATTCTCCACTGACTGTTTCCCTCTCCCACAGCCATGATCACAGGTAAAGGATCAAGCTGAGGGGGGCTTATTGTTTTTCAATAGCTGCCCCCCGGCCACGGCGCTGAAGCCCTGGGTCTTAAATGTCCACAGAAGGTATTGATCTTCAGAAAGGCACTGTTTTTGCTGTTAAATAACCACCACAGGAAATCCGATGAAAGGTCCTGACCTCCCCTCGATACGTCCGGATCATCAGTTTCACCGGGCCTGCGGGGGAGGAATCCTTCAGTACGGCGGGCCGAGAGTAAATACTGTCTGCGTCACTTAACATGCGATCGGAAAAGTGCCATCACTTTATTGAGCGTTATTAATGACGGAGCCGGCTCGCTGTGAAAGGTTCGTCCACAGCCGGCTCCAACGGCAAACAAGCCACCTGCAGGCCTGAAGCCGGCAGCGAGCGAGAGGATGATTGCAGATTGAATTTACGACCGGCCTCCCAGCTCTTCTTCTCCTGGCGTTATGGAGCCGATGTCTCTCTATTTAAAGCTTCTGTTTACTGTTCAGACTGGAAGTTATTTTCCTCATTAGCCGTCTATGAGTTCTTTATTATCAGACATGCAAAGGCCCCCTCGGCCCCTGATTGCCCGACAGAACGGGGACAACAAATATAAGTGTGAATGTAAGCTCTTGACTGACATCAGGGAAATCACTCGCCCTCCGGCGCCGCCCGTCTCCTCGCTCCCTCTCCGCGGACCTTCAAGGTCTGAGCGCCGAGCAGACCTCCGGCGCAGAGAAAATAACGAGCCCATCGTCGGTAAACAGCCAACACGAGTGCAATTTATCGCCCCGGCAGCCGACATCCTCCCGGTTACCCCTCAACTCTTTCAAATACTTCTCTCTGTTTTCTGCTTTCAGGCTATGTGGCCTTTCAAACTTCCTGTTGGCTCTGCATGTGTGTGTGTGGGCGTGAATGGGCGGCAGAACACTTTTAGAAAGCTCAGCTCCCGTTGAATGAAGGTCTTCTTCTACATGCCTCCCCTCTCTTCCTCTCACTCCGTCTCCGCAGCGTAACCCTTATTACCCTCCTAATTGGATTATGCAACGCTCCTTTGAGTCAGCTGAGCAGGAATCATGAACCGGGCTTGTTCTACCTCATTGCTTTGTTATCGCCGAGAGGAAGCCGCTGATAGCGTATCACAGGGAATAAAAATGGACCGGCCAGATCCATATCAGAGAGACAAAACCGGGGAGTCATACATACGTCTTCCTGTGAAGAAGATAAGGCATCAAATATATTTTTTTTTAATCTCGACCACTTACTCACGCAGCCGTCAAATGAAATATAATGGTGGCTGCTTATCGGCGCCGCCGCCAGCGGTCTTCGCTCGGAGTGTCAATCAGGGTTGAACGCGCCGCGACAGCGGAGAGATAACGGAGAAGACGTCGCAGGAAGCATTGTTCTCACCTTCGGATAATTCTGAGTGCGGAGTGTCAGATGAGAGCTGATTATCGAACCGCTTTACAGTTGATCTGAATCTCATCAGCACTTAACCTCATTGTTCCTGGAGCAGAGGTGAGGGGAATGTCAATCGCAGTGAGTCTCTCGGGCTGCGTTTCAGCTCGCTCTCTTTCTCCCCTCCCTCTCTTTGCCATTCACACACACACAAACGTAAAGATACTGCACAAGCAAACACATTCAGAGCACTAAATCCACACACAAGCAGCATCAAGAGCTCCTCTTCCTCCCCACAAACATGCTCACACAAACACCCAGACTCGGTGGACGTCGGCGGTTCAGAGCCGACTCGGGGCCCATGAAAAATGCATGTCCCCTTCCGTGTTTCATAAGAAACACTCATTGGGATTCCGCTCCCACCTCGGCCGAAATACCACACAGGAATATCAATTACGCCATCAATTTGGGCGGCGGTGTCGGCAGGCGTGACGCCGAACGAGGAGATGGGATCCGCGGCGTCGTCCTAATGAGAAGGGTCACTGTTTCCTGCGACTTCTTAGCCGACCGGCGCTCGGCGCAGACCATAAAACACAGGTTGGCCCGGGTGTGCACGCTGGTGGAATCACGATGGGATGGAACCGCACGAGTAAATAACCTTTGGAGGAAGCGAAGACCAACAGCCGGGGAGATTTAGGTTTTATAACCAAGAAGTTGAATTTCTTCGTGGCTAACTAGTGTTGCAGAGTTCCGCTTCGACCCGTGAATGTCTAATAAAACTCTAAATATTCAACTCTTCCAATGCAAAATGATCTTTTCTCAACATACAGTGAACGTCTTCACACTATGTTTTTGTCGCACATACAGAACTAGCTAAAATGTTTAAATGCTGCATTCAATGGTTCAAGAGAACGCGGGAGATTTGCAGGTGGAACATGTACACATGAATCTGAGAGAAGTACCTCGAGTCCATATAAAGATACTACATTGAATCTGTAGTGCAGCTGAGGCAGGCGAGCAGTGGAAACTGTTCAGTACTCTGATTGCATTTACACTTACATGTTGTATCTATTTGCTTTCGTCCTCAGGAGAATCCGTACATGTGCAACAATGAATGTGACGCCGACACCGAGGAGCTGGCTCACCCCCCTGAGCTGATGTTTGACTTCGAGGGTCGCAACCCCACCACGTTCTGGCAGTCCACCTCGTGGAAGAAATACCCGAAGCCCCTGCAGGTCAACATCACGCTGTCGTGGAACAAGACCATCGAGCTCACTGACGACATCGTGCTGACCTTCGAGTCGGGCCGACCGGAGCAGATGGTCCTGGAGAAGTCGCTCGACTACGGCCGAACCTGGACCCCTTACCAGTTCTACGCCACCGACTGCTTGGACGGCTTCACCATGGAACCCAAGACGGTCGGCGACCTCACCCAGCGCACCCTGCTGGATATCATCTGCACCGAGGACTACTCCCGAGGCTACGTGTGGAAGAACGACAAGACGGTGCGTTTCGAGATTAAGGACCGCTTCGCCCTTTTCGCCGGGCCTCGACTACACAACATGGCCTCGCTGTACGGCCAGCTGGATACCACCAAGAACCTTAGGGACTTCTTCACCATCACTGACCTGAGGATTAGGCTGCTGAAGCCGGCAACTGGAGCCACCATGGTGGACGAGAACAACCTGTCCAGATACTTCTATGCCATCTCCGACATTAAGGTGCAGGGAAGGTAAGACCCAGTTACGTTCGTCTCTTGTGGAGGCTTCGGTGACTCAGGCTGGTTGTTGATGCAGTTAGTTACAGTATTTTACGGGAAACTACAAGCTGATGGTTCATACCTTCAAGGCTCATGATTATCAGTGTCTGCTGGCCATTTTTATTGAATCAGACCCAAAACCCTGAACCCTCCAGTCGTGGTGTTACTCCTCAGTTGTCCGTCCTAGTAACCCTCCGAAAGGCCATTTATAGACTTTCTGTACGTATTAACTGGGGCGAACGACCTGCCGGAGTTAGCCAACCGTCTGCAAGGTAGAACAGAAGACCCCATCAGTAGAATCACCTGCTCACTCCATTGCTTGGCAACAAGACTGTTGGCTACCCTTTGTATGAACCAACAAATGGCCCCTTGTGAGACTTCTCCTCAGCCGTGACTTCCTCCGCCATTTTTAACAAATAATTTAGGATAAACGGCAAGTGTGAGGTCCTGCATCTGAACTGAAGCGTCCGGTGTACCTTCTCATGACTCAAATATCACTAATCTGTGCGGTTATTTGTTCTGTCTGGGGTCCCTTCACGTTTTCTTCTCTACTGTGTACAAGGTCTTGATGCATTTTGATTTGTTTGTGTTTTACTGCTAAGATCCCGAAGGCCCGGTCGTACGAAAGAACTATAATTGCATCAGGTCGTCTTGGAATGATGGTTCAAATGCAGTTTAATTATTTAAGACTTTGTATTTGTATGACTTTTGGTGTCTATTAATGCTTCTATTATGATTCTGTATCACAATCTCAGTGGTGTTCGATCCCCTGAGGGGGTCGCCCATTAGTGTCTGATTGCACTTACTCATCTGATCCGTCGTTAATATGAAAAACGTGTTGATTAATCCAGATTTAAAATCAGTTGATGAATTAAAAGTGATAAAAGGTGATTAGTAAAATATTTTGTGTCGCCTGTTGGATGTCGACGCGGCTCCCCAAACACTCTCGTTAAAAGATTACACATCAATTATAGAGTTTGAGTGCTGCCGTCTGTATTTTCATCACGATGCCTCTGTGGGTTTTCAGGGAAGGGAAACGTTGTGGTTTCATGCTGCAGGGAAACGGCCCACCTGACGGTCGTAAAGTCTCCACAGCTGCTCCCCGAATGTGACCCGCGTCGCCTGCCGCGGTTGGTTTATGTGAGGATAACTAGACTAGTAATGACCCATCAGATGGGCCCCGGTGAATTGAAACAGTTAGTCTCTAATTAGAATTCAGACGGCTTTCAATGGCAGATTAGAACAATTAGCACGTTGGCTAATTGGTAGGAGACTAATCTTGTAATTAAGAGCATTTGCAGCTGATTAAATGGTTATCACCGGGGACACATCGGTGGAACGAGGAGACGTTCAGTATCGCTAGGTTGTGTTTTCAAATTTAGCTTGTGTCCCTGTTTAATATTGAACAGATGTGCGGTTTGATGAGTTGATGAGAAGATGTCCTGCAGAGAAGAGCATCTCCTGCAGACGTCTTATTTTGAAAGAGTAGCACCAATGTTGTAAAAGGAGGAGGAGGAGGAGGAAGAAGCTGCTCTGCCTGATTCTCCACCTGCCTCTGGGCATCACAGTCAATTTTTGTTTCACCAAAAGTTTGCAGCGTGAAAGAAAAAACTGAACTAAACGTACGATCTCTGTCCAGAGGTGGATCGGTAACCCGCTGGGAAAGGTTTGAGGCAGGTGAGGAGAGAATGATTAGTGCAGCCTGCTGGCTACAACCAAATGTGGAAGCGTTATCAGAGTGTGGCCGTCCTGTCGGAGAATTCACAGAACGCTCCACATGTGCTGATAAACTTCCACTCACAGACGGACATGATTGAATGCCTGAATGTTTTCCTCTTAGTCACAATATTATTATCATAAATTCATTAAATTTCACAGTGAATTTCATCTAAAAAGCAAATTAATTTGTATTTTTCTGGCCGTTATTTCACTTTCTTTAATGAACATTGCAAGTTTTTTGACATCTTCATTGATTTCTCGTCATATAGTACATGATAAGTATAAATATATACAGATATGCAGTTTTATGTATAACAGAGTTGGCTACAGTGGAGGTCCACGCTCCTCCACTGCCCTTGTAGTTGTCGTAGTATTGTAGTAAAAAAAGAAATGTAGCTGTTGACATGACCGAAGCAGAGCTGCAGAAAATTCAAATTATGTGGAACAGTATCATGAATATGGAAAACGTGTGCATACAAACCGTTTCATGGATGATTCTTGGAAGTCTTTGTGGGAGATGTAAAGTGCCTGAGGAAGGATGAAGGCATGTGGGCCTGCCACCAAACATAAATAACATTTTACTCCAGAAGGCTTCACGTGACAGCGTGAAAGAACTTCCTGAAAAGGAATCGGCTGCACGGGGCTCGATGCAACATCACAACGATGCTCCTTCATGATACAAGGAGGAACCCGCCTCCTCTGAGAGTCAGCCTGGCCGTGCTATTCACTGCAAATGTTATCCCACACCGACAGAAAACAAACCTTGAACCGTGCAGGCTGGTCCCGGCCCTCCACGTCTCGCGCTCCATCGTTCCTCACTTATTGATCAGATGTCTGCTCGCTAATTAAGACATGACCGCTGCCGGCTGGCTGCGCGGTCAGAGCTGCACATCTGCAGGGCTGCAGCGGGGGCCTGGGAAACCAGAGGCAGCTAATCCATAAGTGCTAATGTGCTGTTTCTCTCATCCACCCTGTGTCATTCCCCATTTTTCTTGCCCTGCTGTTTATTTTCTCCACACAGTAACAAACCACTGTGTCAAAGAAGCATGAAAAAAAAAACAAACAGCTGGAGGTTCTTCAGCGTATCTCAGCACTTTAGTGCCAATTGTAATTTCCTTTTTTCCCTTTTTTTTTGGAAATGACACAAAATATAATGATAGAGGAGTCACATCTCGAAAACGAAAACATCAAAATAGAAAAAAGATGCAGGCTGTTTTCAAACGGTTACTTTTATGTAAATTCCGTCTTTCCGAACGTGTTGAACTCTCCGGGACACATCCTCGCTGGAAACGTGCAGACGTTCAGAATTGCAAATGTGGAATCCAAATTTAGCCTCGCCCTGTTTAATAATGAGTAGATTTTATGGCGTTATCTTGCATATGTTAGGAATCCAAGTCTCTACCTCCCATGTGGATGTAAGTGTGGAAACATTTTGCTCTTCATGCAACAGTAATTCAATTTCATTCCGGCGTTCGGTTTACTTGCTCCAGGAGAATTTGTCTTTGTAAACGCAGGACACCGTTTTCCATCACGTGTTTGATTGATACTTCTTTTTTAATTATTGTCACCCATCCAGGTGTATTTGGCCTCCTTATGTTAATGTGCTCCACGTCTTCTTTACTTTATTGTGGTTGATCTCAAAGTAACAAGCAGGAAAACCAAAGTTGTATCGCAATGACCGAACTACACACCTGTAATGGAGATCGCAGAGGTGTAATGGGAATGAAAGACAGCAGGGAGCAGAGCAGCAATCTGCCCCCGTGGTGACATCATTATATCTTTGTGTGGGAAAGTGTTACTTTCATTTGACAGGAGGTGAAATAACGGGAATTAAATTTGCCAGTTTTACTGTTAAAACAAGGTCGTGCCGACTGTTATAGGTTCGGTGTGTTGAAGCATTCGTCATGTTGAATATGAATAAAAAAAAACAGAAAACATGTCTGTGTATAAGATAAAGCATGAAAAACAAAACAAATATTTTATTCGGCTGACTGCTAGCAACATTTTTCTCCGAATTGTTTTTTTCTGCTCCACCTCCAAACCCCTGATGTAGTCCCTTGTTTGTATGATGGAATACTCTCTTATTACTCCATGTAAAAGTTCTCCCTCCCTGTTATTGGTAGTGTTAGCGTAGCATTCAGGATGCTCTGCACTTAAAATAGTTGATTTTTCTGAAGGACTTTGGACAACGTAACAAAGTTTTGTTAGCAACAGTGACTTCGCTTAGCACATGTGCAAATAATTGGATGCTGGTGCATTTCATCCCTCTCATATGTCAGTGGAGAGACTACCGCACTACTTGGAACGTTATTCGAAGGGAGAGACTGATGACCGTCAGACGAGGTGTCGCAGGTCACTGTTGCTAACAGCTAGCGTTACACTGACCGCCCTCTTTTTCTCTTCTTGCCTCCTCCTTTAACACCATCTTTAGTCTTTACACCTCCTTCACTGTCTCTCCAAGTTACGGGAAGAGGCGGGAATGAAAGAGTCGCCATCCTCCTTATTTCAAGTCAGTGTAGCAGCCGAGTGATTGTATTTTAATTTGAAAGATGCTCCTTTTGTTGCTCTAATATCTCTTTATTGAGTTTCTGGAGATCATCATCATTTCAAAATGATGCTTTGTAACACGTAAGGAGGTTGGAATATCTAATGATGACGTACCGTAACTACTACCAGGAAGTAGAAATAAAAGATGTTTAATTCTCTGCTGACATTATAAGCTGACAAATGTAACACAAAAAGCAAAATTGCAAACGACCCAAAAAAAAAAGAAGCATAGAAACCTCCTCAATCTTCCCTCTGAGGTATACACGCCACTTAAAAAGAGTAATAGTTTTAGATAAGCTATAAAGCATTTTACTGTTATTTTATGCTCCCCAATGTTCCCCCGGAGCCACAGACAAACTCTGCATCCCCGTCCTCCAGTGGGAATCATGAGCTCCTGAAAGCACCGTATAACACACTTCAACTATATCTGACACTTGAAAGAAGTCTAAATTTGTAGCTCCTCCGCGCCGCGCTCACATGACAGCCATCGCACCCCGCTGAAGCACATGCAGAAGATCTGAAACCCGGAGGATATCGGGGAGCTTCTCGGTGGTCACACAGGGATTCATGAGACGGCTGTGTAATGGTAATGTAGCATATCATCTCCTGTGTAATCTGCAGGACATTTCTCTCCCAGATTTAAACTCCTGACATCAGAACACCCTTCATCCCCTCTCGCTGTCTCTGTGCGCCTCTCCCTCCTCTTCCTCTTCCTCTCCAGCTCGGTTAGAATGCAGCAGGGGGAAGTAAATCAATATTCCTTCTCCAGGTGGTTTTGAGTAGCTTGATGGGATTATGTGTTGATTTTTCACTGTAGAAAAACGACCACAGTTAATAATAATGATAATCTATGAGGGAATAAAAAGGCGTGGCCCCGCCTGCTTCCTGTTTTGGTGTCAGCCCATGTTGTTCACCGATGCTTTAACTTGGCCTGCAAAATTACACTCAATCAACATTATTCTGTGGGTGTTATTAGAGTGTTTCTGGTTGTTCCTCAGTGTGTGTCATCTCTGTGTATTCCATGTTCTGCTGTTTTATTTTGAAGTTTCTTCCCTTGTATCATCGTCAGGTGTTTTACTTCCTGTTTGGTTTCCCGCTCTTTTTTTGCTTCCACCTGTTTCTCGTTAGTTAATCAGTTGTCCACCAGCCTGTCCGGTTCCCTGCAGCCAATCAGCTCCCTGCTCTTGTTTTCTCCCACCAGTGTCTCATTACCTGATTATACTTCCATACGTCTTTCAGTTGTCTTGCCTCGTGTCTTTGGTCTGGATTTTTTACGGCTCTCTGGTTTTCAGTTTGATTACAGAGGCGGTTTTTGGATTGAGATTCTGGGTTGAGATTCTGTGTGTTCTCTCTGTTGTCTCTGGGAATTAATCGATGAATTAATAAAGAAGATGTCTGCAAAAATCATCAAGATCTGAATATTTGTGCACAAACAAATGGTCTTTTTAGGGTGCTGCTGTTGGGTAAAAACAACAGCATCCAACTCGTGGCAGTAATGTTTGGAATCAGGAATCAACACACAAACAAGCTCACTGGCTCTAATCCA
>CAAKHC010003866.1:77261-98390 GCA_901007825.1 Macroramphosus scolopax | reverse complement strand
ATAACAATAGATAGATCCTGATGGGTTTGGATAAGGGGAGTTTATTCCAATATTGTCATGCCAGGGATGAAAAGAGCCGCGGGACGAGTGCAGTGTATAGATAGAAACAGTATTCAAGATCAATTTTCTATCTTTTCCCACCTCCACAGAACAGAGGATGGTATCTGCTCAGTAAAGTCTTTCTCGTGTCTTTGCAGGTGTCAGACTGGAAATTGGTGTTGCTCTTTGTCTCCGCAGACCACATGTGTGCCTGTTCACAACATGTAAGATTATTAATTTTTGATAACTATGCAAAATATTGTTTGATCCATTTTTAACAGATGATGGAGTGTCACTGATTGTCTGTGCTTCAGGTTTCTGCAGACATTAAAAACACTGTGCAGGAAGTAGAGGCAGCTCTTCAGATATTACATGAACAGGTATTGTCCCTTCTGTTTGATAAATGTTTGGGATATAATGAACAAATTAATACATGTGAAGATTTTTAATAGTCTGGTTTTATTTTTACAGTTAAATCAGACCCTAGTTCATGTTGTTGTCTGGAGTGCAAATCAGGAGGACAAGTGAGTGTTTAGGCAGTAAAAACTTTCCAATAAAATAACTGTAAACTTTTCAATTTGCACACATGCATATGACTTGTGGTGATATTTTTAAAAGGTGATTTCTTTTTTGTTGCATAGCTCATGCGAGTGCATGAGAGATGAAAACATAAATCAACGTCTCCATAAGGCAGCTCTTTTAAAAGGACTGCAGGTAAAGAACATACAAACGATTAATACGTTGGCTCAGGCTCATCTGTCTGCATGTTTCTGAACATCCACTTATCTCCTTTTCAGGACTCTTTAAATGATGTCTTGGAAAATCCAAAATGGCAAAGTGAAAATGGAGATTTCACTGTCGTGCTGCAGCCTGCGCCACTAGCCCCCGAGTCCACGTCAGAGTCAGTAAGTAGAGAAAAGGATGCTGGTTATCAGTGAGAAATCTTTTAAACATTAAAGACGGCTTTTTTGATGAGCAAATATTCTTTTCTGTAGGACACCACATTGTCAGAGATAAACCAACTAGCTCTCCAGCTGTGGACCAACCTGGTGAGATTTTATTGACGGTCAAAAATTGATGAAGTCTGAAAAAGCTGATTCTGAAAACATCGTTAAATTGTTCTGACACTGAAATTGACCTTGTGTCTCAGTTGTAAAATTAGTCACTCGGAAAGAGTCACAGCCCCTCGAAGCAAAAGTAAGATGATGCAGGTTTATTGCTCTGAAGAGAGATTAGATAAAGATTTAAAGATTAACTTGATGGGATCATCTCATTGTAGACTTTCTCCGGTATTGTTCCCTTGTGAAGAATAGTCTTATCAGTACTGTTTTAGTGTAATTGGCTGCACGGGACGGCCCCACTTGGCATGAGGTCCTGACCAATCATCTCCTCCCCTCCAGCTACAACCATCAGCAAGTCAGATGGAAGACATGGAGCGCAATATCATCACTATTCCTTGCCCCACTCAGGTGAGGCATGGCATCACATAAGAGTTGATTTAAAATATCTCCTAATTGTTGTCGTACCAACTGAGTGACTGAGACTTTGTTCTGCCGTCAGGAACGACCTTTCCTGTGGACACAGAGACGTTCACGCATCAAAAGAGAAGAGAATGTTTACAGCAGGGCCTCTTTGCAAGCGGATCTCGTGAGAGTCATTTACATTATTAAAACTAGATTATAGAGAAGTATATAGTAAAACTTCTCAGTTTATGCCGTTTGTTTTTCAGGTCACAGGTACTGAGATACCCTGCACAGACCGTGACCCCTCTCCTACTACGCCTACGTCAGGTACAACCGATTTTATTTTATTCTGCTGATACATGTTGAGGAACTAAATAAACTAGAGCTAACTGCATTAACTTGTTCCTGTAGTTCATGAACTCAGACCTGGAGATATCAAGGTGGTGGCAGCAGTGGGCGACTCTCTCACTGTAAGTCCTGCTGCTTTTTTTCTCAAGTCAGATACTTTAATATGATTTTTATCGAAATGGTTCTAAATGCAGACAGGATATAACGTTCAGGAAGATAGAAGATGGGGTTATATCTCACATCTGATGTTCACTGCAGGCGGGTAACGGTGCAGGTGCAGAAACAGACAACATTCTGTTAGTGATGAACGAGTACAGAGGACTGTCATGGAGGTATTGAACTAAAGAACAACGTTGGTCAAGTTCGTATACTGTGGAATACAAGGGGTCAAGGGGTCAATGCCATTCTGTGGCCTACATTCACAACTATTTCTGCCATTTTCAGCATCGGTGGTGATGAAAACATTGCCAACGTGACAACACTCCCAAGTATGTTTATTTCTAATTTATATAAGAAAGAAAGATTTATTCCCATATTTATTTCACAATTTTTTCTTGAAATTAAATGAAACACAGAATATGTTATACCTACATTTATCTTAAATATCATTTTTATTTACAGAATTTTCCTGACGATAAAGCCTATTGATTTTAGATGTTTCCGTATTTGATGTGTTAGAAATACTGGAAGAAGAATGCATGACCGGATGAGATTTTTCTCAGTGACTTCATTTGATTTCATACAATGAATTTACAACCTTTCCTGTGATTTTGGTTTGCAGACATCCTGAGGGAGTTTAACCCTTTGCTGACTGGCTTCTCAAAGGGAATAGGGCCAGAGGACGCTCCTGCAGCCTTCCTCAACCAGGCAGTGCCCGGAGCTAAGAGTGGGTGAGTAATGCTCTCTACTTATTATCATTCATTTTTTATTTTTCAATCTCAATATAACCTCAGCAGAACTTACATCCCAGTAGAACATTGCATCTTCACTGAAACCTACAAATCAAAATGTATTTCTGTTTCCAGTGATATGGTTCGACAAGTGCGCACCCTAGTGGACATAATGAAGAACGATGTGGTAATATAGTAGTACACTGAAAGCACATGCAGATGCAGCAACTTCAAGTAACCTCTTCACAGTTTTATGTTCACAGTTAACAGATTAATGCTACATTTACGTCTTATCTCCACTGCAGCGCATTGATTTCCACAATGACTGGAAAGTGATCACCATGTTTATTGGAGGCAATGACATATGTGACTTCTGCACAGACAGCGTGAGCATATTTAAATGTTTTTGTGGTAGCATGTTTACATGAGACGATAAACACACAGAACTTTAAACATGGGATTCGTTGCAGGCATTGTTTAGTCTGAATGTTCACCCATGGGATTCATATTTTCCGCAGATCTTTTTCTCAGCAAGAAATGTGGTTGGTCGTATCCGTCAAGCTCTGGACATACTCCATAACGAAGTGTGTATTTGGACTTTCTTTCATCTGCCTTCAATTAGGAAATGTTGTATGTTTCTGTGTCTAAATTCCAACCAGCTTACACACACATCTTTATTTCCATCCAGGTGCCTCGTGCCTTTGTCAATCTAGTTGAGCTGTTACATATGGTACCACTTCGTGATCTGCACAAGGACAAGACCATAGGCTGTCCCACCTGGTTTGTAAAGTAAGTGAGTTTTGTTGTGTAAAACAGAGTTCATCCAAAAAACTGTATAAGTCTTAATATAACAGTGATTATGTTTATTATGTTTCAGTTTAGTTTGCCCCTGCGTACTGAAGCCTAAAGAGGGGTCCCTTGAATTACAGAGGACCAATGACTTCAATAGAGCTTATCAGGTACAAGGTCATTCAGAGGAATATTCATATGATATATTAACATTTTATACAATGTGTTTTCTGAATTTCTATGGCTCCAACACAAACTCAATTGATCTCACTCAAAATCATTTTGATGATACAATGACCTGTAATGGGACAATGGCGTCACTCTTATCTCCCAGACGTCTGTTCTTGCAATATGTGACTTGGAGTAAACAGGCAGAAAACCTGAGTGGTGCTCTACTGCGCTAAACTCAGATATATAAGTATGGACGTCATGGCAGTGGTGAACAGACCAAAGATCCTGAGATGAGAAAATAATAGACAAAATAATTGAGATTCTTACCTGCCGCTCCTCAGTCAGTTGGTCTTAAGCTAGCTGTTAGCAACTGCATTTTAGCACAGCAGCTGTGAGTTCGGATGGAGAACCAGAAAGCTCAAATCTCCATTGACCTGCCATGGTTGCTGCCGACATTTGTATCCCCTGCCACTGACCTGCCACAGCTGGTCTGACTGCCATTAGTGCTTTCCTTTGAAATAATGTTACAAGTAGTGCGGTACTCTCCCTCCCGACATATCAACAGAATCACATGCGCCACCAGAAGATGCCACTGTCACAAAGCAAAACTATTAAGCTGCTTTAAGTGATTGATCAGTTCTTTCACTGTAGCACTGTCTTCATGCAGCTCAAAATAATAATCACTTAACAGCTAAACACGTTCACACAAGTTGTTTCTTGTCTCTTCTTCCAGCGTGCAATGAGAGAGCTAATTGACTCCGGACGGTATGACACTCACAACAACTTCACCGTGGTGCTGCAACCCTTCTTCAGAGAGGTTGTCCTTCCCGTGTTGGAGGTAAATTGACTATAGAGATAAATACCTAAAGGTGTTATCAGTTCTTTCTTTTAATCCCAGTAATTATTTTTTTACTTTCTTAAAGGATGGACAGCCTGATCGCTCTTACTTTGCACCTGACTGTTTTCATCTCAGCCAGAAATCTAACTCTCTCATGGCTCGCGCTCTTTGGAACAACATGGTACGTTTTATTGTACTTCATCGTATTTTATACTTGGTCGAATATTTCTGAGTCCCAGACTTTTACTTCTCTTAGCTAGAGCCAGTGGGAGACAAGACTTTTACTCAAGACTTCTTGGTTGGAATTGATTTGAAGTGTCCCTCTGAGGTAATGTTGCATTTAACAAATACTTCAAAGATATACAATCTGTCAGACACTATCAGACAGTATGTTATGTTGGTTAATAATTTCTTGCATTAATGTGCTTCTGATTATATCTTTATTAGACCATCCCATTCTTCAGAACTGCTGCCAACAGCAACTACACATTTCCAGGCCCTCCTCCCACTCCTGCTCCTGTTACTGTGAGACTTTCTGTCTTCCAAACATAGCATGCTTACTTATTCATTTTTGACTAATTACTTGTTGTAATTTAGGTAAATGCTCTTTTAATGTGTGCACTACCCCTTTGCAACTGTAAAAATGTCATTTCCTCCGTGTTGAGACTAACAAAGGCTTTCAAACTCCTGTAGATCTGAGGTCTGCTCAAACTGTCAGCTCCTTTAAATCAGGGCTAAAAACACTATTGTTCACTGCAGCATACTCAAATTAAATCAATGATGCTTCGAATTTAATTGTTTTAACTTTTTTCCTTTTATTAAATTATCATCTTTATTTCCCCTCCCCTTTTCTCCCCCTCACTGCACTGTAACTTCGTTCCTGTTTTTATTTTATCTCTGTTCTCCCTTTTAATCAACTGCTTTTAAAGTTTATGTAAAGCACTTTGAATTACCTTGTGTTGAAATGTGCTATATAAATAAACTTGCCTTGCCTTGCCTTGCCTTGCCTTGCCTTGCGTTGCCTTGCGTTGCCTTGCGTTGCCTTGCGTTGCCTTCTGATTCTGATTAACTTATTGTGAGAGTCTCATCATAGGTGATAATTGTAAATGCATATAATAGGCCTGTCATTCTGTAGAACTGGGGCAGTGACTTCACGTGTCTTAACATAGCTCCATCCGACACAGTGCCCACATCAGGTAAATATTCAAGGTCTTGTTCAGTCTTCTTGCATGAAAAATGAAAGGTTGGCCGAAAATACGCTCATGTTGATCTTTTGTTAGCTCACATGATACGACCAGGAGACATCAAAGTGGTGGCTGCTGTGGGAGACTCTTTAACGGTACGTCTGTGCAAAAGCAGTTGGATCTATGAAGACGCGAGGAAAGTCAGACGGAAAAAGACAGAAAAAAAAACTCCTGAATTTACTGAACCGTAGTTTTTTGTCTGCATGTAGGCTGGTTTTGGTGCTAAGGCAAGGAATCTGCTAGAGCTCAGATTAGAATACAGAGGAGTATCATGGAGGTGAGAGACTGCACGCAAACTGTAAACAACAAATGAATTGCATTGCATTGTGAAAATGTTATTCATACGTTGTTTGTCTATTTCTCATTAACAAGCATCGGAGGTGATGAAACTCTTGAGACTGTTACAACATTACCCAGTAAGACACAAACTGATTCTATCCTTCTTTATTAGTGTGTAATATATATACTGGCCACCAGGTGGTAGAGTTGCACAGTCGTGAAGATAGTGTTTTATGTACCTTGTGCAGTAATTTCCCTACTTTGTCGCAGATATCCTCAAGAAGTTTAATCCAAATGTTAAAGGTGAATCAAAAGGCATAGGGAAAAGGAAGACGGGCTTCAACATGGCCATATCAGGAGCTAAGATTGCGTGAGTTCTATTGTTTGGTCTTGATGTTTCAGTCCCTGAGCTTTGTTTTATCATTTTGTGTACTAACACAAACCTCTCCAATACAGAGTAATACCAAATCAAGTCAGACGTCTGATTGATACGATGAAAAATGACTCTGTGAGTTTTATAAGTGTATCATAAACTAGTATGATTATGTCACTACAGATAATGATAATTTGCCAGAAAAACAAGAGAATTTCAGGTGTCGTCTCCCTCTGATTCTTTCTTTACACGGCAATGGAAATAGACAGTGGATTTTGAGAACGACTGGAAGCTGGTGACCCTCTTCATTGGAGGCAACGACCTGTGTCAGTACTGCAACGACCGGGTGAGTTGCTTTGAGAGGTCGTCACAGAATGTCTCCCCAGGCTGAACCAATGGATGAAGCACATTTTCTAAGACAGTCCCCTGCGTTAGCACACATCCCTTGGTGTAGTATAAAGCCCTGCGTAGAGCTGTCCAATGATTTCACTCCCCAAATGGGACGAAGCATTGGAGCAGAATAATCAAGCTTTGTGAAGAGCCCTCCCCTAGATGTTTGATTGTATCAGAGTGAGATGAGAGCAGACATTGCTTCTTTTGAATGAGCACATTCTGTAGCTCTACCCCTCAAAGACAAAACAGCCCCCTCTTCTTCTCTCTCAGCCGCTGTCCGCATTTAAAAAGCTCAGGAGCACAGAGGCTGCAACAACACAGAAGTCAACCCAGACTCCCTCATCTGACAGTCTGTTTTAATGTTTAATGACACTGTGGTAGTGACAGTTTGGGGTTAGTTGTATACTATGCACCTTTAGTTGGTATGTAAGCTTTAGATGCTGTTAGTTGGCCCACAATAGACAGTCAAGTAATACAAATTTGTACCCTGTTTGTAATTGAAATATTATTTTGGTCTCAAAACTACAGGCCTCTTTGTCACCTAAGAACTACAAACATCATATGATGACAAGCTTGGATATGCTCTACAAAGAGGTGAGATATTATATATTAAAAAGTGTTATTGAATACCAAAACTGTAGATATTCTCATGAGATTCCTCACTTTCAGGATTTAATGGGTTCACTCTTTCTTTATTCATCGAATTAAGTTCTACTGACTTTCTTGCGGTAGGTTCCCAGGGCAATTGTCAACCTTGTGGAGATCCTTGAAATTGAAGGTCTTCGCAGGGTCAAAAGAAATAGTCTGGGATGCAACGTGTTACAAAAGTATGTTCCTTTTTCCCCTCCTGCCAAGTAAACTCTTCATAGGCCAAAACCCCTGAGCTGGGACAAAGATCTTATTTATAGTCAATGTATTCAAACATAAAAAGCTGATTTGGTTATCCAGGTCTGGAGCAACTGGACCTAAAGTGGTGTTGAATAGCCGATAATAATATGTGCTGTTTATTTTTATCCTTTATCCTCAGGCAGGTCTGCCCATGCTTCTTGTTATCTGGTGAAAACTCTCCAGAGCTGGCTGAAGTTAAATGGATTAATCGACAGCTGCAGGTTTGTAAGATCAGTATGTGAGACTAAAGGTTGATTTATACTTCCGTGTGAAATTCAACGCCAAAAGCTAAAGGCCTGAAGGTCGGGGGCTTTTTTTTTGTATTCATCTTATTTTTGTAAATAAAGATTTTTGGAACTATCGTTTTGTCGTTTTGCAATTGTAGCACAACCGAGACACACCCATGCACAAGTATCAATAGACACAAGAGTAGGGTCTGCCTTGTACCGAAGCAGAACTATAAATCAGCCTTCAAGTGTTAATAGTATAGCCAGCAATACGACAGGAGTGTTAAATTACCCTGTGAAACATGAGTATATGTCCTATTTCTTTCAGATTGACACGGAAAAATTGGCATACGGAGGACGCTATGATGGCAGAGAGGACTTTACTGTGGTCGTGCAGCCCTTTTTCAAAAACTCCATTGTTCCTTTGAATGCTGTGAGCCATCCACGCACCAACACCCTCAAACACACTCCATTTACATTCAAATTCAGAACAGAGAGAATAATTCCTCGAAACGTATTATTTTTGTTTTCCAGGATGGCAAACCTGATGCCACTTTCTTCTCTGAGGACTGTTTCCACTTCAGTGAACGGGGACATGCTGGCATGGCTGTATGCTTATGGAACAACATGGTGAGTTGGGCGAGGTGGACAGAGAGGACTGGAGGTTTAGGAGGAAGGGTTCTGGATGAAGTCTTTGCACATCTCACTGCAGCTTACCCATACACGGAGCAAATGTGTGTTGTGTTTTATCTAGCTGGAGCCAGTGGGTGAGAAGCAGGCATACAATAATTTCACTAATGACAGAAATAGCATCAAGTGCCCCACTGAGGTAAGAATAAATGACTTCAGCACTTCTCACATGCCACTGCTGAACCAATTGTAGTCATATTTATATGGAAGTGAATGAGTCCAATGCCTTTATACTTGTGTTTCAGGAGCATCCTTACATCTTCACAAAGGTGAACAGCTTTCCTAGTGTGATCACCACCCCAGCACCTCTCATCCCTGATAGCTTGAGCGTGCCGGTGTGGCTCGCTGCTGTCCTGGCTATAGTTGGTCTTCTGATTGGCTGTGCTGTTACCTCGCTCCTCCTCTCCTGGAGAGCCAAGAGAAGAGAGAGGATGACCACGGCTGAGATGGAGATGAAGGACTCTGCCTTTTAAAGTGACCGTACTCCTGCTCTAAACTATTCAATTGAGGATTTTATAAAACCAAATTTAAATAGAAGTGTATTCATCGCGCACTGACTGTGAAGAATGGTTTCCCTTCAAATTGTTATAATTCTCGAGAAACAGATTTTAATGTTGTTGCTGGTCTAACAACTCAATATACTGCACCTCCATCCTCATGACGAGATCAAAATGTCACTATCAATCAAATACAATAGTGACTTCATATAAACATATTACTGCTGCTATAGTAAAATATTTTATTAAAATGAAAGTGTATTTTAAGTTAATACTAACACATATTGAACCAGAGTTTGGGGATACATTTTCAGGAATAAATGTACAAAAAAAATGTAAAGTACTTAGCTACTTTCTTTCTGTGTGTAACACAGGGCGTAAATATAAATATTGTCATAATGATAATTATTTGGTGATACCAAAGCTGTTTTGTTTTTGTGAATGTGTCAATTGAAGATTGCATTAAATTGTGAAAAAATATTTTGTGACTATTTGGAATAAATTATTTGTAATATTGACACTGTCATAGTGTATTGGTAATATTGAGACAGTGCTGTTGTGATGTGCTTGCCTCGAAAAATAATCACCATCACAGCTTTATAGCATTTATTTTACATACAGTTGAACTACAATGTCACCATATCATATAGGCCTATGATACAAACCACCCATAAAAAATTGTTCCACTTGAGGTATACCCATAAAATATTATGCACGATGAAGTATACAACTCTACTCAAAGTGGTATTAGATGTGTCTTAAATTAATATAAAGTTGGTTAAACCTTATACTCTGCCGTGTGCCCCTGGCTGCTGTCTTCTTCACAACAGCGCCTCCTGGTGTCTGTAGGGGGAATCGATTCTGCCAACATTATAACGTCAGTTTGAAGATGGCGGAGGGTGAACTGAACGTAGACAGCCTCATCTCTCGGCTCCTGGAAGGTGAGCAACTCAAACGCATTCTCGTAATGTTAGGTAGCGCTATCTATCCGCCTTTGTGATGTTTGGTCCGGTTGCTATTCTCTAACTACCGCGGCTTGCTCTCAAAACGCGGACAAGTTTGAACTAGCTGTGAGGCTAACGGCAGCCAATCGTAACGGTGTGTCCCCAGCTAGCTTAAAGCGTTAGGCCATGTTTATAAACACTGGCAGCGGTGAACGCCTACTTTTTTTTGTTTTAACATTAATAGCTGCGTTACTCTTGGCATCCAATTTCGTTGCGTCCTTTGCGCTACTGTAGCTTGTCGTTCAACTTTCTATGTTATCCTGGTTATGTTTGCTGAAAACACGCTAAGACGCAGAGACAGGGACGTTTGTTCCGTGTGTTGAAATAAACACGTTACTGGAATATGTTTTTACTGGCGTAAAAGGGTGTAACGTTAATTATTAACCTTACTGGGTTCGTTAAATTACTTTTGCATGGTGGTCAAGGCTCAAACGTCAATTCTAAGCAGCGTGTGTGTCCTTGTAACTGTGTAGTTTCCTTTACATCCGCCGTGCAGTGAAGTCGTTATCGAATGTCATATTTGGGGTGATAGGTCATCTTGTCACCTAGTCACCTCCTAGAAAACTTTAGTCCTTTGTTTTTATGTATAAAACCTACCTGTAGTATCTCAACTGTCACTGTGTTTAGGCGTGTATGTGGGCTGGATTTTGTGATTCAGTGCTCTCACTGTGACAATGCTCTCACTTGTTTGCATCGTCACAGTGACAGTAAAATGTGTGCTCTTGTTTGAAAGGCATTGCAAAACCAAAAACAGGTAGTTTGAACACTTTTCCCACCTTAAATTACATGTTAAAGGATGTCGTCTTCCACTGTTATTTTTCCACAGTTTTATTGATTGTTTTGAGAGTTTATTTCTTGTGATGTGAGGACAACAGGGGACCGACATGGATTGAAACCTATAACACAGTATTCCATGGTCTTATTGAAAGTAAGATATAATTGCTGTATGAACCAATATGAAACATTTTTTTTGCCAAAGGTCACATCAGAATACTAACTTGAGCAATGGAAATACAAACATTAATCCCTAAAAGTAACGCTTTATTCTGACCATCAAACAGTCAACTATGCCAATGAAGTTGTCAAAGTGCAAATTATGTTTAAGTAGTGCAAATATACCTGCAGGGGCAGGAAATTGACGATGTGAACAATTGTTATCATGAGGAGACTGTGTTGCTCACAGGGTGAATTTTACTTGGCACTTGTTGGTGCAAGTTAGTGGCGGTATCTCTTTTCCATTTTCAGGCTCCTAAAACAAATGATGACTATTCATGACTAATTGATTTGGATTGTATTGATTCATGTGTCTCTTACATAATTTTAAGATTTGGATTTTGCAGTGTTATTCAAACACGCAAGAGATTATAAGTTTGTACTGTGCTTGATCTGAGAACATTTAAGCTACCTTGTTCTAAACGCTTCTTACCTTGAAGTTTAGCAGAAAAAAGAGCCTGGCTTTGAAATTGGTTTGCTACTTTAATTAATTTATTCTCCCCTTTGGTTTTAGAAGAAGTATTACATTAGCTGTACGTGGCTGCCTGCAAAGTTATGACCATCTTCATGGATATATCTGCAGGAGTAATATCGTCGTAATTTTTGTCGGAAAACAAATGCATTTGTGCTTGTATTTGAAGTTCATATGTACCACATCAAGAGACTCGTCTTTTTCCAGAGTAAATTTATTTAACCACACAAATGAGAAGCCTTGACATTTCTCCTGTATCCTAATATCACATATTAGTTAACTCTACGTCTCGATGACCCACAAAGTTTGGTCATGAGGAATAGCCTAGTGTCTCTGTTGGAGAGTTGTATCACTTTCTCCACATGTACAATCATACAGTCACACACACAGTCATTTGGTTGATGATGGTTGCAAATCCTTGTCATTGCTATATTTTAGCCTTTGCCCCTCAATGTTCTTAAGAACATAATCTCTTTTTAAAGTGCCAGGCTGCAGAAGTGCTACCAGTGAAAGGTTCATTGTTAAAGCCGAGCAGGCTAAGCATCCAGGCTTAACCCGCTCAGTTTTGATGAAGCCTTGAAATTGAAATTGAATGAAGAGCCCCACATCTGGAGTTTTCACGCTCCTCATCATACACAAAGCAGTGCTGATAGAAAGATGATTTGTTCGCCTTAGTGTGTCAGAGAGAAGTCTGAGTGTAGTGTGTTAGTAGCATGCCATGGTTCCGTATAGGTTCAAATACTTACAAGAAACCTCACACTCAGCTATTGGAATTCCTCACTTCATCAGTTAATCCATTTTAAGACATTCAACAATTTGTCATCCTATTTAGGAAACAAAGGGCTGCGAGGGAAGGAGTTTAAGGAAACTCACTGTGCAACGCACACTTGTGTCACCAGGCTCAACGATCCCTTATTGGAATGTTTTGTGGGCGTCATTCTTTAGGTCAAAACGAAATGCTTAGTTGCACAGTTATGGATTTGCTCGTAACTGCTGTGTCCTGGCTCGTCGTTCTGCAGTTAAATGGTTTGCTTTTCGTGACATCAAACAAAGACTTAAATTAAAAAAAAAATGAATTGCGGCCTAATTATTATGATTTCTTATTTATATATTCTTATTATTGGTCACTGTTATATCACCCTTACACAAGCTTTTTCAGCCT
The DNA here is from genome assembly GCA_901007825.1 of Macroramphosus scolopax. Taxonomy (NCBI): domain Eukaryota; kingdom Metazoa; phylum Chordata; class Actinopteri; order Syngnathiformes; family Centriscidae; genus Macroramphosus; species Macroramphosus scolopax. The sequence goes on along the minus strand of CAAKHC010003866.1, from coordinate 85,630 downwards.
AATCATCCTTTATCTGTTGGGCTTGCAGAATTTCTTTTGTAGCTGTAGTGGCATATGATTCATTTTGCCTTCACATCCCACTTGTCCATAGGTTAAATAAATCCGTAATAAAATCTGTTCTATGCACATTTTCGGCCTAAAGGACACTCAACTCTCAGTCACACAGTACTTTCACAAGGAAACCGGTTTCATGTATAATTCCACTTTTCATATCTCTGATTATTTCAACTGCTGACTGCAGCAAACGTTGCAAATTCTCACCCTTCATTTCATCATTTTAAGATAAATTTGCACAGAGAGCTGTGGCAGAGCGCCAGGAAGTAGGCTTAGGCTACAGCAACTACACAGCCAATAAACCCACAACACTGCTGAAGATGCAAACTGCTCTCATAGTCTAAGCAGTCGCTTTCATAAGTTTCTTTCCCTTTTAAAAAAAATGCTTCATAGCTTTGCTCTGATGAACTTTGTTGTGCTGTGGGCTGCTGAATAGGCTGACCATGCACTGACCATGATAACAGTTGTTGATAGTTATGGAAGTGTGTTGTTTTTGCTTTCCTCTCCAGTGCGGGGATGTCGCCCAGGAAAAATAGTCCAGATGACCGAGGCAGAGGTGCGAGGCCTCTGCATCAAATCCAGGGAGATCTTCCTCAGCCAGCCCATCCTGCTGGAGCTTGAAGCGCCCCTTAAGATCTGTGGTCAGAACTCTTCTGTGCTTGTTTTACATTATTTTCCTCACAATGTCATGTTTATTTTTGCTTTCTATTCTGTGTTCTTTCTGTGGATCTTTCTGCGTCTTTGCTGTATACTGTGACATTTTTAAAGCCCTTCAGCATATAAAAGCTGACAAGCACAGGAAGAAAAAGTCAGAAACACAACCTGAAACTAGTTCTGGGCCATAATTAACAAACATATTTCCCTACTTGACACAAGCATTTGTGCAATTCATTTTTCAAGTACTGTATATGGCTTCATTGTCTCCCTATAGCCCATCGCAAATGTCAAACTTCATAATCTTATTTTTTCAATGCAACTCTGGCAGAGAGCTACATTCTGACTCTGAGGGGTGCACTAACTAAAACTCCCACTCTGCACACACCAGAGCAGCATCTATTTCTTTGCTGCAGCTCAGAGTTGACTTATGTAACTAGACTTGATGACACAGCCTCAGCCTGGATTCTCTCTCAAATCGACTGCCCTGTGTATATTGCAGAGGGAAACACGGAGGGAAACTGCATTGTTCTGTACAGACTGTGTAACATTGACTTAAGGGAGGTCGACATAAAAAATGCAAGCATATCGTTTTTAAAATTGGAGTTGTACCAGCCCCACGAAGTCCACACCACAACTATAACCACAACGGCTGTTATGAACGATATCAGTGGGATCCCTATCGGAGAGAGTTTATGATCATCTAAAACACTGACAGCAAATCAAAATCCATCCGGATGTACAACCACAAATCTGATATCATTACAAGAGACTCATCATTGATGTTTAAAAAAACATCCCTGTTTAGTGAAACAATAGTATTTCTGAAGATGCGATCGAAGCATCTGCACCGCAAAACTGCAGTCCTGTGCATCTTTAAGCACTACGGAGGAGAGGAGAGAAAGAGGCTGTTCATTTTGATAAGCACTCTTTATCACAGACCTAAAAGACCTTTTTATTAAGCAACCCGCCTTGAGTGGGACGAGAAGTCCTTCATATTCCTGAGTAGTACTGTTTATTCATTAGTTCATTGTTTTGATGTGAATACCTACCGGGGGGCTCTGGTGCCACTGGAGCGTGCAGCACGTGCTCAGCATCATTGTTTACAGAAGGTTATTTTTCATCCGTGTGGGTGCTCGATACCACTATCATTCCAGTTACCATTATAGTGGGTGGTGTGGAAAGCCCTCTATTCTTATAATATAGACACACCTGAGTGAGCAAAGAAGCATTTTTGAAATAGCCACGACTATCACTATCTCATGTTGGTTCCTGTACATCTTTGCACACTCCCACTAGCTTTATCTCTTCTCTCCAGGGTGCAACTGAACACATATATGATATGTCTTTCATTTGTGCGAGTCCTTTGAAATACAGTAAACAAGCTCTCTTATTGACTCAGGGTTGCCAACAGTTCATTTGTGGGTCTTGGTTCTTCCCACAAACATTTACATTTTGAAATTGTTGTCAGGTTGGCCTCAGATGATGAGAAATGACTTCTTGTAGCTGTTTTATATATTGGAATGATGTCAGATATGTTAGGTCTGATATTACAGTGGTGTAAACAATAACCTTTTAGGCCCTAAATGTCTCCCTCCATGGAGACCTAACTGGTCCATTACTTTAAAATATGCATGAGTTTAAGGAGGTCTCATTTTCCCCTTCACTTTCTTTTGTTGCTGAACTTCTAGCCCCAGTCTGATTACACGCCTTTAACCCACAAGTGCTATGGCAGGCTCTTGTTGCACCATTACTGACTATAAAAACCAAACAGTGAATGCATAAATTATTTAGTAAGGCGACATGGATCAAGTTCTGTGCCCAGTTTTATTTACAAAAGAGTTGCCAAAATGCTTCTAATGTTTTACCATAAATGTTCATTTGTGCAACACACTACATGTCAGTTATAATATCAATGGTTAGGTGCTTTTATTACTATAGAGCTCCGTTCTGACCATCGCTTCTGAGACTCATTTATAATGTAGACCTCGAGTTCGGTGCTAGATGTCTGCCTTTTGCACTGCTTCTTTAATGCAATTTCTTGGTGAGTGTTTTGATACTGCAGAGATAGGCTGAGTAAATTTGTCACTGTCATTGTTCCGCTCGCTGTAAGAGGGCAGGTGGGGGCTTACTGCTACCCCACAGAAAACAATCTTGACGAAGCTCACAAATTCATATTCTCAACGATAACTTGTTATAAAAATAACGATGTAGAGGATAGTCACCTGAAGAGTCTTTTCTGGATGGAGGCAGTTTCAAACAGGCAGCCAAAGTGGAGTAAATCAAAGTGCTTTGCAATGTTCACTCATTCATCCTTTCACACACAAAATCACATCTCGCTATGCAAGGTGCCAAGCTGCTCAAGGACCTTTGGATGTGTTCTCTGGCAAAGAGGAGAGATGCTTCCTAAGAGCACATAGACCATATTTTATTTAAACACATTGAAAATATTTGTTCCCTCTGTATTATGGGCAAGGAAGTAAATTGCAAAATGAACTGTTTGCCTTGAACCGTCAGTCTCTATATGGAAAGCTTCGGCTGCCTGTCCAAAGGTATTTGAATGATCGATGGTGCAACACAAACCAACGAGCCAACAACAACAAGAGCTTAAAACAGAGCATGACATTATGAACGTTGTTCTTTCATTTGCATCGAAAATGTGTGTTTTTGCATGTCATGCTATGTCGGGACAAAATGAGTGATCATCTGTGTGGTCTTGGTGTCGGCACTAGTTTCTGTTTTGGTGTCTAGATCACTGATGGGCAGTTTGGCAACATGAAATAGAAAAAAATAATGCCAGCCACTGGCATGACTTCAGTTGCAATTTGTTCATTTCGTTTTAATCTGAAGTCCAGACAGCTTAACAGGGCCTGTTATTTATTTTGATTTGTATTTGGTCACATCTTGTAATGAAGCATTGCCATAAAAAGAGTGTGACACATGCATTTTCTTTCCGATTTGGTTATAATAGAGCCTGTTATTACTGCCCTAGCCTTTTACATGAGGCTCTTAGCAGTCTTGTCTCCGTCTGGAGCACTTTACCCAAATTAGAGCAGCTCTTAAGTTGGTGCAAGAGGATATAAAAGGAAGCAGGTCTTGGCTAGGTGAAGGAGTGACGCTCCCCTGCAGAGATTCTGTGCCTCAAGCTCATCACTGCCTGACTAATGTCAAAAGGTAGTAGGGGATCCTGGGAGAGTTGTTATAATTAGTTTTTTGTGTGTATGTACGTCCTTTATATTTGTAACCAACCTGGATTCTTCTCTCGTTGGCCATGACATTGATCTGTCGGCTATAGTAATGACACATTTTGTGTGTGTGTGTGTGTGTATCCTTGAGCTTGGCTGCTGCAGTCATCTGTTGAGCAGAGCTGCAGTCATATGTCCCCACCAACCTACATGTCTGGCACAGCTCTTAAAATCAAAATGGATTTTGAACAATAGTAGGAGGTGTGAGAACATGCATATGAATAGGTTTGTTGTTTGGAGATAGAAACACTCAAATTATTCAGTTGCTCTACAATGTTTTAACATTGTTCTCATATTCCCCCAGGTACATCAACACTGCTTCTATCATCTTTCCATTTTGCCTTAATATCTTAAATGAATCTAATGTTTAACAGGCTGTCCTGGTCAATGCACTTATATCTGCCGCCTCCTTCTCTCCTCTTCTCCCTCAGGTGATATCCATGGGCAGTACACAGATCTACTGAGGCTCTTTGAGTATGGTGGCTTTCCTCCAGAGGCAAATTACCTTTTCCTGGGTGACTACGTGGACCGAGGGAAACAGTCCCTGGAAACCATCTGCCTTCTGTTGGCCTACAAGATCAAATACCCAGAGAACTTTTTCTTGCTCAGAGGCAACCACGAGTGTGCCTCCATCAACCGCATCTATGGGTTCTATGATGAGTGTGAGTGGACTTGAACTCTTCCTGCACACATATACACATACCTAAAGTGTATATATATACTCAAGATATAGTAACATGTGTTTATGTGCCCCCCCAGGTAAGCGCAGGTTCAACATTAAGTTGTGGAAGACCTTCACCGACTGCTTTAACTGCCTCCCCATTGCTGCTATTATAGATGAGAAGATTTTCTGCTGCCATGGAGGTAAGACAGCTTGATGTCGAAAGCTCATCTCATCTCATGACTTAAGACATTAATTTTGAATGCCCCTATTCAAAATATATACAGTAACATTACCAATAGAAGAGCGATCATTCACTCAAAACTAACTTCTACTTCCCACTACAGGGCTATCGCCTGATCTTCAGTCAATGGAGCAGATCCGCAGGATTATGAGGCCAACAGATGTGCCTGATACAGGTATGTGTGGGTCTTTGCATGTTATTTGCAGGCACACGCGTGATCCTGAACCTGTTCACTTCCCTCTGAATGTCTATGGAGAAAGAGTATTGCATCAGTGGATCTGTCTCTGTCTCCTACGTTCACCTCTCCTCTGTCTGTTTGTCACTCAGGCCTGCTGTGTGACCTGTTGTGGTCAGACCCAGATAAAGATGTACAAGGTTGGGGAGAGAATGACCGCGGGGTCTCCTTCACCTTCGGGGCTGACGTGGTCAGCAAGTTCCTCAACCGTCATGACCTGGACCTCATCTGCAGAGCCCACCAGGTAATTAGGAAGGAGAAACGTAGTCATTCAGGACAAGGTCTGCAAATGTGGGTCGTACTGGACAAGAAAATGTATCTTTGGTTTTTTATTTTCCTTTATTTTATAGGAGTTAGTTTTCCCTGCACAATGACTGCATCCGCTAGATTGTGCAGAAATGTCTCTGAATGTGGAAAACATTGACACCAGGGCTAAGCCATATACAAATAGACCATAGACATATAAAATGAGTGTAAATGGCCAGCATGATATCCCCCTTTGGTTTGTGGACTCCTGTTTTGAAGCCTCAACTTTGGCATTTCAGTCCTTCTGACCTCTTTTCGCAACCAATTGTTTTGCCCCTCTGGTAGCTAAAACCAGAATGCCAGTTGAAGACACTTCCATATATCCATATTGCTGGTTTTTAAATTAGCTATTCCGACTCTGCATCGGGTGTTTCATATTGATTCCGGTGTAGGTGGTTTTGTGCATTCAACCTTCATAGCAAAGTTGGATTCGTAAACTAGCTGTTTCTTGATATTGATTGCTGTAGGCGTTAGAATAATGTCTTGTGTCTTCTAACAGGTTGTGGAGGATGGATACGAGTTCTTCGCCAAACGCCAACTGGTCACACTTTTCTCTGCTCCAAACTACTGCGGGGAATTTGATAATGCGGGCGGCATGATGAGTGTTGATGAATCCCTCATGTGTTCCTTCCAGGTAGGTGTACATTAAACAGGGGCACACTTGCTCATCACCTTTTGATATTTACGTTTGAAAAGTTCGGTCTGATTTTACACATGTGCTCAAATATGCATCGTCTCTGTCTGCTTGTGTTTCGTGTTTTAAGATCCTAAAGCCCTCAGAGAAGAAAGCCAAGTACCAATATGGCGGTGTAAATTCTGGTCGGCCCGTCACCCCACCCCGCACTGCTCAAGCCCCCAAGAAGAGGTGAACGTACAGCCTTGGCTCGCTCTCCCCACCTTCTCACCCTTTCCAACCTTGATCTGCCATCGTGGCAACCCTTGTAACTCCCCTGTAAGGTGAAGATACAGGGCTTATCTAATTGCCCAAATCTTTCTCCTCTTTCTTCCCAACTGACCCACACCCTTCCAACCTCCACTGACAGCTCTTTTCTTAATGTGTATGTGTATATAAATTTGCTCTGACCAATCTCTTATTTTTTTGTCGGTTTGTTGGTATTTTTGATATTATTAACACATTTTTTGTTGTTTTACTTCCAATGCCATTTGAGGTTTCTGAGGTTCTGAGTTGTATATGGAATTGCCTTCTCTGTGTAAAGTCAAAGTGACTGATTTAAAAGAATGGATATATAACATTTTGCCTTGATCTCTCAAAAAGCCGAGTGATTCCCTCCAGTGTATTTCAATGGGACTGAGATTTCTGTGCAGTGCTAAATCCGTAGACACAAATACTATTTCCTATCCTCCAATTGAACCATCGAAACATATTACAGCATCTGTGGTGCACTTGCAGGTGTGTGCACATGTAGTTTATATATTTTACAACTGGCTTGAAAAATGGAATCTCCCCATTAGTAGCAAAGAATGTGAGCAGACCGGCTTGAATGAAATATTGAAGAATAATTTTGCTGCTGGCAGTGGACACACTTTACCTGAACACAAACTCAATCGATTTCTCCAATCCGTAATGCCTCCCTGTGCCTCGACTCCAAAACCACACAAAAAAATATACCACTTCTCAAACACTGCTGGTATTGACATTTACCTCCCTCTATTTATTATTTGTTCTCACCAGGATAATTTACCCCATAAAATCCTCTTGATTTATAGTGAATGCTGCTGAGAGATTGTTTTGAATTTTTTTTTTGCCCATCAAAAGTTAAGTCCACTCACAGGCGTTCAAATTGTCTGAGTGAGACAGTATACTCGATAAAAGTATATAAGCGCTAATAAGTTTATGCTTTGCTGATTTAGGTGTTGGTATGAAAAAGCAGGTAAAGAAAGGAAATGTGTACCAGCATTGGCTGTTGTTTGCCGAATGTCTAATTTGTTTCAGAGTTTAAAAAAAAACACAAATAGTAAAACTGATAACAAACCAACTTCCAGAATTCTTTACAATATTTTAGATATTTAGTGCTATGCTTAGAAACACACATCAAGCAGACTAAATGAAGTTTGCTAATGGAAGCTTTGGAATAAAGTATTAGCCATCCTCCTTCTCAACAGCTTGTTTTTGGTACAGAATATGAGAACTGTCAGAGTTGGTCACAGCAGGACCTAACAGTTTGGGCATTGCTGCATGATTTTGTTGCCACCTGGTGTATAAAATACAGTAGTACAGTACAAAGTGATACAAATGATTTTGTAAATGCAAATGTGGACAGCTCAGAGTGGGCTTGTAATTGCATTGGCGGTAATGTCTTTCAACTCGAGGAGGTTTGTCTATTCTAATGACCAGCGATTACAGTTCAGCTTCAGTCTGCTGCAGCTGTGATATATACAGTTGACCCTGGATAACAGTTGCCTCGTTTGTTTCCTTCGTTGCTCTTTGTGGCATTCTTCTTTTAGTTATATTTCTATGTTCTCTATTCACATCGTCTACTTTATATCCACTTAATTTATTTCCTAACAATGATAATGAGAAATGAATGAGGTGTTCCCAAAAGCAGTTTTGCTATTTGTACAAGTTCGTTTGAAAGTCAATAAATTCAATAAAATGGATGGAAACTAAACTGATGTTGGTTTTTTTTCTTCTATGAAATGTTCTCGAAAAACTAGACATTACTAACGTCCGTGCACACTTTTACTTTATATACTACTTGTACTTCATATCCTTCTGTTGCATGAAGAAGCTAAGGACAACATAAGGCTTATATGAATGTTTAAACAGATCTATTAGTAAAATGAGGCAGTGATATATTATCTGAAAGTTTATTGCAGCATCCTACTTAAGGACATAAATGAAAGGAAGAGGACTTCCTTCATTCCTCTACTCTTCTGGAGTTGTACCAATCGACCCAGTGTGAGTTTATGAAACTGGGTCCTGCAGATGCCTCTTAGCCCAGTCAATAA
>CAAKHC010003866.1:14305-77241 GCA_901007825.1 Macroramphosus scolopax | reverse complement strand
CAGTGGTAGGAGAAAACATGGAGCAAACAGTTGTAGGTGAGACTAACATGATCCACTGTCTTACCTTAAAAAAAGGAGAGAGTCTTAGATCTGCCCTGTGTGCTGAATGTGGAGTTCTCTTGAGAAAATTATTAGAATTTGTTCCACAAGTATTTGTTATGGTAATGATTACTAAACATTATGATGTCAGTTCAAATTATGCAGAATTAAGTATGTGAATTGATACGCCTTTAAAGAACATGTTTTATTGTTTTAACTTATTGATTCAAAATTAGTCTTTGACTTTAGGGCTGTTTGTGTAATATATCTCCCATACCAGTAGGGGCAGTGTCTGTAAATCTGCTACAGTTACACGCCGTCTGTGACGTAGCGCAGTGTTCTATCAACTTCTCATGCAATGTGGATGGGTTAAAGCGGCTGCGCATTTACTGTCGGAGCGTTTACAGATTTGTGACGTTTTCCGTCCAAGCTACTGAACCAGAAGTGGAGGTTGTGTCCCGTGCCCTGCATTTCTCGTAGCAAAAATAATTTATGAAGTGTCGTCGAAGCTGTGAAGCGTACTGTATTCTATTTTACACAATATAATTTTTATCGCCGCAGTTGTGATATAGAAGGAAGCAAATAGTCTGTCAGAGGATAAACGTGATATTGTATCACCCCTGTCATTCCTGTGGCTGTTGAAAAGTCCAAAGTTCATCAATGCAGGTAGAGTTGAAGTAGCTAATAGTAGCCGTTAGCTTGTTATTTGTGTCTTTTTGCATGGCTAAACAATAATATTAGTAGTGATGCATTGTCAAATTCAGAGCCCAACAGATACTGCATATTGGAGCCGATACTGATATTAGAGACTACAAATTCGCAACCCATATATTGAACTTGCTAAACAACGACCCGATCAGGACGGCTATGAGGATAGTGCTTACAACTTTGTTCTGAATCATTCATTCAATGCAATCATTTTGCTATGAATGTATAATCGTCACACACAGTAACTCTGGGGTCGCTGCTGCTGAATCAATAGATGAACAGCGCCTCTGCGATAAAATTCAGGGGGAAACTCAAAGTGTCTGGTGGGACACCAAACTTTTAGATTGTAGCTTTTGGAGAGGAACTGAGTGAAATTGTTAAATTTTAAGGGTGAACCAAACTGTGAGAGTTTAACTTAATAGATTGGTGTGATTACTCCATACCCTCTTCACCCATTGCTTTCTCACCTCCAGGAGATTCAGGCTCTTGTTGCTAAGGTTACCTCGATTTATATGTCCCATATTCCTCTTCTGTTTCTGAACAGTTTTCTCTGCTTCCATTGGTAGTCGCCTCAATTGTGTCACTCGAACTTGAGATCAGTTACCCTGAATTGCGCTCTACTTGACAAACTATGTGACGACTCTATTTCTTAATTACACAAAGCATCATCTTTATTCTATAAAAATATTATATCAGTGAACATCAGTCAACATATGCGCCAATACAGATATATTGGCTATAGTTACTGTTTTTCTGATTTGATATTTGCAAACTGTGCTGTCATTCAAAATAACATATTTCTGCCCCTCTCCTTTTTGTCCTCTAACTTTTAATATCTCTAGTTCCTTCAAGGCTGAGCAAGTTTTTGAGTTTCAACAATCCAACAACAGCGCCTCCCTGCTGTCTCAACAATGAACTGTGGAAAGCCTCGAGCACTGACTGAAGCATGGCGAGGTTTAAGCGCAAATCTTGTATTACATTAATTGCTCTGGTTTTGCTTGTGCTCATCGTAACAGTGATATTAAAATCACTTACACCAGAGGACTCTGCCTTCAGCAGTCCTCTTGGCAGTGAGCTGTTTCCAGACAGAAAGAATCTGATCCAGAAAGACAGTAAACCTGACAACAATAAGCCTGGCCAGACGAAGATGAATGAACCCGTCCAATCAGACAAAGATGTTGCACTGGAGGCTTCACTAAGGAAATTCCCTCCACCCAACTACTATGTCCATGCCTTTTACTACACTTGGTTTGGAAACCCCAAATTTGATGGCAAATACATCCACTGGGACCACCAACAGCTGCCACACTGGGACTTCAAAGTGGCTCAGAGGTATCAACAAGGGAGGCACATCCCACCAGATGATGTCGGGTCCAACTTCTACCCCGCATTGGGGCCTTACAGTTCCAAAGACCCGTCTGCTGTAGAGGCTCATATGCAGCAGCTGCGTACAGCAGCGATTGGTAAGACAGAAAAAGATATGAACCCCCCCTCCAGGGCCACATTTTAAGATGACATCATGTTATTGTGATATTATGATTGGTTTGGTAGATATGGTTGGAAATCTAGGGATGCATGCTGACGTGATTAATTGGATTTGGTATCTGCAAGATGTAACTTATCCACATTCTTTATGAAGATTATATTATAATTCAGTGTTTCGGCAATAAGTCATACTGAACTTCCGACTAGTAAAAGAGCAATCATTGACCTCACATCAGATTAATCTACAGTGAAGAATCGGGAAAATAAAAAGCAGGTTTGCTGTAGGCCTACTGAAATTAATGTCAGTAGCAGTAACCAAAAATGGTACATAGATATAGCAGGTCATAGAAAATCACATTTGAGGTAATTGTATTGTAGAGGAAACTTGATGTCTGCCAAATGTCATAAAACGGCTCTACACAACGTGATATATTAACAGTATCAGATGTTGATGTCGCCTCTGTGATGTTAAACTGACGCCTGATGCCAGCTGGGATTAGGTGTCACCTCAGTAAATTTAAAGATAATTTAGAACTCATGCAGTGAATTAATGTACAATTATCCCAATTACGTAACTTAAGTTGTACTATTTATTCTCAGGTGTCATTGCTGTGTCTTGGTATCCTCCTGATACGAAGGATGACAATGGGGAGCCAACAGACGTCATTGTGCCTTTGCTGCTGGACGTGGCACATAAATACCACATTAAGGTCTGTGTGATCGCAGCATAGAGATCAATACTTTTTGCAATCAGTAGCTGACTAAATGCTTGAGTGTCTTTAAAAACAAGAAAATTGCAATTCTGAAAAATGAGTGTTGCACGGAAAGTGTTAATATCGCCATTTATTTGTCTGCAGGTAGCTTTTCACATCGAGCCATACAAAGGAAGAGATGAAGTGAATATGTACACTAATGTCAAATACATCATTGAAAAGTAAGTCGTGCTGTGTTTCCTCTGCGCCTTGTCAAATTATTTATACTGTCTGTGAATCTCTGTAATTATTCATTAACTCAGCCAATGCTTATACTCACACCAGCCATTCCCTTCCTTGGACGTTTTCCTTTTAATTGGTTGTTTACGTGATACCTCCTCTCCTCAGATACGGAGGGCACCCTGCGTTCTTCAAGTACAGGACAAACACTGGCAAGCTTCTTCCACTCTTCTACGTTTATGACTCATATCTGATGAACTCCGAGCAGTGGGCCAAACTGCTAAAACACACAGAGAGTAACAGTATCAGAGATACTCCATTTGACGCCATCTTCATCGCCCTGCTGGTAGAGGACAAACATAAGAGGGATATCGTGAGTGCAGGATTTGATGGTGTTTATACCTACTTTGCGACTAATGGGTTTTCCTATGGATCCACTCAGCGGAACTGGGCCTCTATCAAGGCTTTCTGTGAAGATAACAACCTCATATTCATTCCAAGTGTAGGTCCAGGCTACATTGACACAAGCATTAGACCTTGGAACTTCCAAAACACAAGGAACCGAATCAATGGGAAATACTATGAGACGTCACTGAGTGCGGCGTTAGAAGCCAGGCCGGAACTCATCTCCATCACATCTTTTAACGAATGGCACGAAGGGACTCAGATCGAGATGGCGGTCCCCAAAGCAAGCCAGACTGTTTATCTGGACTATCTGCCCAATAAACCCGCAATCTACCTGGAGATTACTCGCAAATGGGCTGCGATATTTGGTGGTGAGCGGAGAAGATGGCAGGAATGATCTGACTGAGAACTGAACCATGAGTTAATATTTCAATTTTATAATAACCGAAACAATTAAGTTTTAGCTGCAGAGTGCACAACAATATGCAAATGATGAATAATTGTAAGAAGAAAGAGAAATGCTCCATTGTTCTAATTCTATTCTGGCTGCTTATTATTTCCACTTGGTGGGTTATTGATCTAACAAATGACTCTTACTTGAATTATTAACATTCAGCATGTTTTATCACTGTTGTCACCTCCAGCTGAAGCTGTGCACTGGCATGTTTCTCCATTCTGTAATTCTGTGACTATATTAAGCCTCAATAGAAATAAATAAAGCTCAGCCTGGGGAGGAAGGAAAGACGAGTGAGAAGTCTGGTGCCTCGTTTTCTCTTTCAAATCTGCCTGAAATCAAAGAGGTTCAAGACAAAGCACCAACGTACGATAGATGCTGATACTTGACAGGCCAGTCCTAACATGTTGATATGAATCACAGTGATGTGAACAACAGAGGGATATCAGCACATCAGCACAGTTATTGAAGAATTCGTCCAGTTTGGGGACAGATTGGAGGGTGCAGCTTAGTAATAGTAATCTTGTTAGAGATGATCTGTCAAAACATTACAAGTCTGATACTTTTGGTATCACAGTGTTCTCTCTGGCTATACAGCACACAGTATGTCTCTTATAGAAAGTGGCTGCGGTTGAATCAAGGGCAAAAAATCTGCAAGGCAAATTTCTCCTTCCATCCGCCCTTGATTCAACCCTCCTCGGATTGATTAAATTCCCCTCATGTGCTTTTCTTATTCTTATAGTTGAATGTTCGAGCTTCGCTGTAGAATGTTTGTTCAGAGTTTGACACCAGAAGGCTTTTTTTATGAGCATGATGATTATTTTTCTCTCTGCTCGTTGAAAATCAGATTTCAAGAGGCGGGGCTACGGTTATTTGTGACATCACAAATGGTCCTGATCCAATGTTCAGTGAGAACACAGACTTTATAGAGAAGGAGGAGACGTCTTGTATTTATTATTTGTATATTCATATATTATGATTTTTTTTTAATTCCTAGAGTATCAAACACGTCGTAGTATTTATTAAACCTTTTTGTCAGTCTTAATACATCTTTAATATGCAGTTTACATCAATACTACATCAACTGGAAAAAATGCAAGCTTGTTTACAGGGAAAGTCCCATGGTGCCTTTCTAAAATTGGGACATAATAACCCCAATGATGTGATCGGGGTCATCTAAGTTCATGAGAGTTTTTTTTTCAAATTTTGAACAGAAAGCTTGAGTTACAAGCCGGGGGCCTGGAAGAAGAAGCTCCAGGCGGAGGGGGGCTAATGAAAGACACCATTGAGTTGCATTATGGTAATTGTCGGATCCAGCGGGAATATAAGTTGGGATGTCTCGGCCTCTGCTGCTTATGTTTCAACCATTCTTTAAAAATCGTCAGTGTCTCAAAAGTCCCCATGCAAGCAATATCAGGGAGAATCTTTTAAGGGTGAATCAGTGTGCAAATGTTCAAGATATGAAGTTGCAAATAATAATAACCAGTTTATTTCGCAGAGGTTGGACCAAGTGTTGTTTCCCAAGTCTCAAGTATTCACACTCAAGTGGGTTTCATTATGGTTTTGGGGAGAGAATCAAGTCCAAGTGAAGTTAAAATTTGGGACTCGAGCCTGACCCGGGTCCAGGTCACGTGACTCGAATCCATACCTCTGTTATTTAACGAGGCAATAGTCTTTTCCTAATCGCAGTCGATAGTCTATCAATTAATTGCATCTGATGCTTGATTTTGAACGTTACACATCATTCATGGTGGTCAACAGGATGAAGTCCTGCACCAGGACACACCAACACCTTTATTGTGTTGATACAAACAGTCCACACCGGCCAACTGCACGAACACCGTCCGCGTCCTCGGGGCAGACATGATGTACCTGTATATTCAAATGAAAAACATGAAGCATATGATGATGGTGTAATATGTTTCTGAGCATGCCACACACACACTGGGGCTCCGCTCCGGCCCGCATGCAGCTGCAGTGACGGTACACAGCAAGGTAGCGCATGGGCAGCCGACAGGGAATTATTCCACATCGCATCACATCCCTCCGAACACAGGGCGTCCTCACCCACACAGCCATGATTTTAGTGTGCAGGCTGAGGGGGTAGTCGCTATTTTTTTTTTTTTCCTCCTTTGCGGCATCAATTGCGTCGGTGGACAGCAGTGAGGGAAGATTCAGCGCACATTGCTACAGTAGGTGTCATTTTCTGGATCGTAACGATGGATGTGGGATCTCTCCCTTCCTGCGAAAACACGGCGCGATTTTTATTCCCAACACACCCGCATCGGCCGTGCGCTGCAAGGTGTCTTTGAGAAGCTTACAGAGCTCTGGAGGAAATGACAAGAAAGCTCTATTTTGACTCACGCCTCTCGAGATGGTGAGTGAAATGCATGGCTATTTTTTCTCCCCCCTGCACCCCATGACTGATGAGCGACAGTGAATCCTCGCCAGCTAATTAGAAATTATCCCCACAAACAAGCGTTTTTCACCGGCCAGAATTCTCCACTATTTCCTGACGGGTTTTTTTATTGTTTACATTTTATCTCGTATCTCCAATCAAATATATCTCCAATCAAATATTTAAAATCGGCACATTTTCATCACACTATTATTCTGAAGGGTTTTGGTGCGCTGTTGTGTTTGGCAACACATGAAATATCCCCATGAATCTCCTATATTCAACTTCAATACAGTCCCACTGAGGACAAGCAGTACAAATAGTGGCTTGTCTACAGCATCATGTTTGAAAATGACCTTCAGTGCTTGGTGGCTGTAAATTCATTCCCACCTGGGATCATTTTACAATCAGTGCAATGGCCTTTCCTGACAGAATAAATGTAATAAAAGCACACACACACACACACACATTGGGGATTTTATGTATCACTGTGAGTAATGCTACCAACATCTGTGGCTGTGTTTTTTTCCCCCCTCTCTGCTTATTTCAAATGCAGCCTCGCTGCAGACTACTCACCCATGCGGTGCTCTTACCGTGTCCCAAATAAATCACAATGCATTTGACAAAACCCCAGCTATGCTATTTCAGTTCTGAATGAATGGCCGAGCTGCACACATGTCTCACTCTGGTCTCTTTCTGTTGGTGAACTCAAAATGTAGAGATGGAAATGAGAGAACACCACTCCACATTACCTCCTCAGATGAAACACTGTGACCTCAGCACCATCACCATGGAAACATTATAAATTTACCACACAGTTTAATAAGCTTGATTTTTTTTCTTATCAGCCTCTCTGACTCTTTCCTGTCTTATGTATCCTTGACAAAACATGCATTTAAAAAGGTATGCATGCGCTGCATCCTCTATAATGCAAGGAGCTTATCACTACTGCAGACAGAAAGCATGTTTCAGTGGTGTAAGAGGATTTGCTCACATGAAAATGTATTGATAGTGTAAGCCTTTAAAAGGAGTGACACTCATCTGTCCCTGGTTTATTTAGCCTTTCGGTGCAGATGTTGTACTGATGGAGGAGAGGAAGCAGCTCTGGCATACATGAGGCTTTTCTTTACACGGTGCAACATATTTCTTTTTAGGAAAATCAGGTCATGGGCTTGTCATTTTTTATCTGTTTATTGCGCTAAATGAAATCACATCTTAAGATCTATTTCTGCTCTTGTATGGCCTCTTTATGCAACATGCAGGTGTGTGAGTCAGGGGGCTTTTCTACTCCCCTCAGCCTTAAGATGGCAGCATTCTCTTACATTAAATAAATGTTTTCCAGAAACTAATAACAGCTGGAAGCTTATATCCATGCTTAACTGGAACATGAAATAACATGCATGATTAATTTTGCAATATCTTCAGTGTTTTCATTTTATATTCCAGGTTAATTGAAAAACAATGCAGACCACCTCTGCTCCTAACACGATGCTGCGTGCTTTTTTCTGTGTTGATGTGTCTTTTCCTCCGTCCGGCCTAATCGATTCTCTCTGATTCTGTTTTTCTGCTTGTGTGAAAGGCGGCATCATTAAGAAGACCTGCACTCTCAAGATCAAACACACCTCATTAGGTCGTTATTATCCTGCGTAAGAGCAAAAGACGCCTTCGGTTTCAAAGAGGAATCACACAGGAGATTGATCCCACTGTTGATTCGATGTAGGAACTCAGATTCCCACAACCTCTACTCTTGCTTGGATTTCAGCATTCAGTCAAATCCACCAGGTTTGTATATAACAAAGTGCCTGAGGAGGCAACACATTTTCTGTATGAGTATCGATGCAAACTATTGGATGCCTCGAGGATAGCGGGGTGTATACTCAGATTATTAACGTGTTCACATGCAGATGCTCACAAGACTTCATTTTACTGTTGATGAAATTATGTCCAGAGTCAATGATCCAGTCTAGCAGACAAAATAATAACATGCTGTCCATGTGCAGGATATTATCTTCATTATGTGACATGCTTGCAACCTGTTTCCTGAATCACAAATTTGCTAATTATTTTCTTGGTTTGCCCTTTCATAGGACAGAGTATGCCATCTGCACCTTTTCACAGAATCCTACGACCCCTTCTGCTCGGCACGTTCATACTGGGATGCTTTGTCACTCTGTTTTTGATGTATTTTAAACCATCCACCAGCTGGTTATCAGGTCCTGTAGAGTCAACAGTATCTACAGACCGGGTCAAAAATCTCTTCTCGACCAAGAGCGATAAAAACGTGACCACCGTTCTGATATGGCTCTGGCCCTTCGGACAAACTTACGACCTGGGCGTGTGCAGCTCTCTCTTCAACATCGAGGGCTGCTTCATCACAGCGGACAGGAACCTCTACAACAAGTCGGATGGTGTTGTTATCCATCACAGAGACATATGCACTGACCTGTCCAACCTGCCGCCACTCCAGCGACCATCCTTCCAGAAGTGGATATGGATGAATTTGGAGTCCCCGTCACACTCTTCCCAGCTGCCTGGGATCGAGAATATGTTCAATCTGACTCTCAATTACCGTCAGGATGCTGACATTGAAGTGCCTTATGGGTCCATTGTAGCAGCGGACGGCGAGGAGGACTTTGTGCCACCCAGCAAAAACAAGCTGATCTGCTGGATTGTGAGCAACTGGAACCAAGACCACGTGCGGGTGAAATACTACAATGAGCTGTACAAACACATAGAGGTTCATGCATACGGACAAGCCTTTGGGGAATACATTGCTGACCAAGACTACTTTCCCACCATCGCCAGCTGTAAGTTCTACCTGGCTTTTGAGAACTCCATCCACAAGGACTACATTACTGAGAAACTCTACAACCCGCTCTCTGTTGGGACAGTGCCAGTGGTTCTCGGCCCGCCCAGGCAGAACTATGAGAACTTTATCCAGGGAGACGCCTTCATCCATGTGGACGACTTCTCCTCACCCAAGGAGCTGGCTGATTACCTGCTGCTCCTGGATAAGAACGAGGAAATTTACATCAGGTACTTTGAGTGGCGGCGGCACTTTAAAGTAAAGAAGGCCTATTTCTGGGCAGAGCACACATGCCTGGCTTGTGATTACCTGCGTAGGCACAAGGAGTACAAGACATTCAATAACCTTGACAAGTGGTACTGGGGTGGATAGTGCTTGCAGATGGGCTATGCAGTGCTTGTTTGGTTGTTGAAGGCAGTGCTTTGTCCCTCAGTTAACATTAAGATTCATTACAGTTCTTTCCAGAGCTCCTTTCTGTTGGTTCAGTGAGACATCCATCTTGTTTTGTTTTTTTTGCAAGCCAATTTTGCTAAGCCTTACTTTGCCATTTGCATTAATTATTTATTATTTTTTTTGTGTTTTTTTTTTTTTAAGAAATACACATGCACAAGATTTTTTTTTATTATTGTTCTTTCCAGCCAAGTTTTGCTTTACATGACCTCTTTTGCTGCTAATTTTGTCGTATTCTTAGTATGGATGCTTGATTGTATGGCTGTACCTGTACTACAGATAACGTTGATGTCAGTTTTTTTGACGTGGCACATTGAAGTCGTGTTTGACTAAGGCGGGGGAGACTGACATAAAAGTGGAAATGTATGTAATATTTATTCAAATGAGGCATTATATTATAAAAAAAAAAAACAATCTCATCTGTGCTTGTGATGCAGTCACCTATGCAGTGTTTACTGAACTCAAGTGTGAAAGTAGTTCAGTTGTGTCCTTGTACATATTGTGTATTTTTTGGACTTATGTAGCTGTCATTATTGCCCATATTTTTGTAAGATAACGTGCGCTGCTAATGCACAGGTTCCCTATCTTTGCAAAATGTACAGTAAGACAAGACAGTCATCGCATTATGTGGTTGTAGGTGGCATATGGTGATCATTACCCAGGTAGCCTCCAGATGTGACTGCTATGTGAGTGGGAAGGTACTATTTTAAATCTTGTGAATTGCTCATTGTCACGGTGAAGTCGTATCTCATGTGGATGATAGTACGGTACAGAACTGGCAATACGAACCTCCCACACACCTCATTATGTTGCATTCTGATTTGATCTACAAACGTCAGTGATACATATTTGAACAGAGTGGAAGTGAAGAGCACAAAAAATTAACATGAGTCTTTATTTATTCATTTCAAATATCTCAAGCAGATGTTAAGTGAATGTGAACAAGGATGTCAGTAGATCAGCTGCCCACACGTTTGAGACCCGTTAAGAAAAAATGTGAAAGATGTCCTTTTTATGACTGCTGCAAGATGATCCACATTCTTTGAGTCATCACACCGCTGCGTTGTTTCGGGGAGTTGGAGATTGCATGTGAGAGCTATTTTTTTTTCTGTATTTTTGTTTACACTCCTGTTTACAGTTGTTGCCAGCCAGCCTACACCACGCACGATCACACTACAATAAGATGTTATCATCTGTAGATATCATATCACTCTTCGATGTTGCCAGAACAGCTAATCCACTGAACAATGCATCCGAAACAGCACTCAGCAGCTACTGACATGACGGTTGAGTTTTTTACAGAAAGTGCAAATCCATGTCGACATTTTATGCAAGATGAGCAGGTGGCTTCTCGGTCAGAGTCCTCAAACAGGCAAGTCAAAGGGACCACTGATGTAAATGAGTATGATTATTATTTTTCTTATGGTTCCACAGTGAAACCTGTATATAAACATTGTAGTGAAATGGCTCTTCATCTGGATCAAACTAGCCCACAAACAGATCCTTCCTGTATGTGCACCAGACTGAAGGAACAGTGTTTGCAAAATGTGTTGTATATATTTTTAATGTTCAAATCTCTTTATAACATTCAAGTGTTGTAAGGCTACCTTTGTAAGTAATGTCGGTGCTTCAAAAGACTGTGAATCAACGCAAAAGGAGGGGACACTTGAAAGGAACAGCCAGTATCACAGACAATGGTTTTTAGTGCTGTGAGATACACATAAAAATACTTTTTTTTAATTATTAGTTGGTACTCGTGTCGGCTTGACCTAATTGAAAAAGCCGTGCCAAAATGCAGCAGAGATATAGCACTTTTATTCATGTGGAGTTGTGTGACTCATTGTGCTGGTGGCTGTCTTAGACGGAGCTATTGTCCTCCACGATTCTGCTGTCCCACAGTTTAACTATGAAACTGCCATTCATGGTCTCATATTGTACAGTCCAACCTCATGTATGAAAACAAAGGTTTCTTGTTCACTGTGGTTGGTGACATTAAGGAACAAATTATTTGGGTTGGTTGTTTTCTCCTGTTTGTCTCTTTCATCCTCTCTTCTTTTTTTTTTCCAGTTTTTTCTTTGCACAAAAAAACAACAGGAGGAGCTGCGGCTTCTCTGTCTCCTGTCTGAGACCGTCAGTGTGACGGTCTCAGGTCGTCAAATAGCGACGCTTTGTCAATGCCCTCAGGGTCTGATATCGATGTACAATGCACCCTTTTGTGCCTGTTTGGGACGAAGCGGGCTGTTCAATAACTACAGTGTGAAGCCCATCGCATCAACGTGGGGCGCTCTCAACTGCCACAGTACACTAAACGGTCTATTTTAACCCCAACCATTTGCCTAAACCTAATCAGACCTAGCATAGCATTTGTTTAATTGTTAAATCTAACTATTGAATATGGTTTCAGAAAGTATTTTTAAAAGCATTCATGCTCATGATCATCGCTAACAATGTCCACTCGTAGCAAATGAGACCCTCGGTGGCCATTATTGACGTCAAAAGCTGAGTGCATCTTATATTGACGTGAAAGGGTTAACAGAGTTATTTGAACTCATGCTGCGTCCCACAAAGACACTAAGGGGTGCCTTTGTGTCTTGGTATAAAGGCCAGGATTATTATATATGAAGTCAACTTGAGGTCGGCTCAGTCGATCACTGATCGGCATTGTTTTAAATGTCTTTGCAGATAGTGTCTTCGTCATCCACATTCAAACCAATGAATAGTGACAGAAGATCATATGATTCAGGGAGCAGAACTGGTAGCGAAAGAAACCCAACGCAGGCCTGATGATCCATTGTGATCAAATCTGATGATAAATGTTTGTGGAGTTTCAAACAGACGCCACCCTCGACAGCCTCTCTGAAGACGGACCAATTGTTATATCAATTGCTAATAAGTACATTTTTCCAAGAGTGCAGTTGTAGCTTTGTGTCACAAAAAATTGGTATCGCAGCATGCACCATCTGATGACGATATTTACGTCTTGAGGGCCCCCGGTTACGTGGAATGTAAAGCATTAGTCATAAGGGGAGTGAGAAGGCCTTGTTATTTGACATCTGGGGAGGAGATCGTGTTGGTGCGTCGATACCAGAGTGAATCAGTGTCTCTTGATTCTGTCAGACCTGGCAGTGATATTGCTGATGTCCTTAAAAACACTGTATGTGGGATGAAATCTTCGTGTGTGGTTGAACACGTAGATTTCTCCAGAAATGCTCATTTTCACTGAATAAATCAGCAAGTCAGTACAAGTTGTTTTTTTTTTTTTTTTTTTGCCAAATCATTGTATTTTGCCAAATGTTGTGTTTTAACTGTAGATGTCTAATAGTGTCAAAGAAAAATAAAGATATGAACAAAATAGCAAACCTGAGTGAAGCATTTGGCACTTTATTGAAAGATGAAAAAAAATCTGATGGTGCATTTCATTGTTTACCTTTTGAAACAATCTTAAATTTTTCCAAAAAAAAAACAAAAACAAGGTTCTGTTGTCACTTACCCTGATTCTGCAGCTAACAACGGCTTTACGGAGCTTTATAGGTCATCAGCTCATTTTACAGCCGTCTATCCTTCAGGTCAGATTTTGGTGTTTTTGGACAGAACCATGCTAGCTGTTCCCCCTGTTCTCCCGTCTCTATGCTAAGCTAATCTAACCATCTGCTAGCTATTCAGGGATGAGCCTTATCAATCATTTATCTAAATCTGCAAGGAAACTAACACATGATTTCCCTAAACAATACAAACTGTTCATTTAAATGTGAGTATATCCCATAATTCTATATGGGAAGGTTTGTTCACTTTAGACAAAGTGAGTTGGTTATGGCCCATTTTACACGATACTGCCTAATGTAGCGTTCGTGCCTCTGTATCAAATGTGATTTCCACAGTTGTTGCCCACACAGTCAAACACCGCCATGAAATGACGGCGAAGGTATAAATAGCTATTCAAAAGCCTTGATAAGTGATTGACGAGAGCGTGTTGTGGTGGTTACGCCTCAATCCCCTGGCTGTTGTTAGTTACCCGACTGGCATTTGCAGCCGTCTTCCGCCATGCGACGATGAATCACACATGATTGCCAACTGCCTCCGCTCAACACTGCAGGTCAAAGGGTCTGATAAGTGCGTGTGTCGCTGAGATCAATGTTGTTGATAATCCATCGATGTCGTTCGGGGATTAATGTGAAGGTTCAAGTGACAGGAAGGGTTTGTCGCTTCACTTTACAGCATTCTATTAAGTATCGTTGTCCCCGGCCATGGATTTCACATCCACTTGGGTAAAGGTGAAGTGTGTAGTATTTAGGATGTCAGGAGCCCTTGATATCTACGTCGGGAGCGGGCCCTTTTCATCTACATAATAACTACTTCTGTGTCTTTGCCGCAATAGCGTTTGACTAACTGTTAGCTAACGTTAGCCAGCACACTGGATCGCCTGTTGGAAAAAGCTAGCATCAAAAGCTAGTGTTAACTAACGTTATCCGTGACCAAGAGCGGTTTTGGAGGACAAATAATTTGCTTGTGCATCTAACAAGTTACACGGTAAGTTCAGTAAATAACGTGACAGACCGGTGCCTATGCAAGTCTGTGTGTGTGTAACCTCAGTCCATCCTTTCATGGTGTTCAGGGAGGATTAGCACCCTGGATTCATGGGCAGCCCATCAAACTCCTGCTCGGTAGATCATATTATCAGGCTGCGCCGTCCACTAGGGACTAAATATTTACCTCAGGAGTTGCTTGACCGAGCCAAAAAGGATGTGTAAGTATGTTAAGGCTTTTAGTGGGTGAAACTAAAAGATGATAGTATCTAAATTTACTTTCACTTCCAATTCAGAAAATAAACCATCAGCAAGATTAGATTCCCGCTGCACTGATGCCTGCTGGGTCTTTTTGATCCGTCTAAGAATCTCGATAATTTAGGAAAACCTAACTGTTTATTTATTTTGCACTGGTAATGGGACCGCTTTCAACACATTGAGAGCGAAGTGGCAAAAGAGCTTGTCACCGCTCAAAGCTTCTATTCACATTCTGAAGCTGTCAGAGAGGTGTCTCAGGGTTGTGGGGTGCTCTTTTATTTTGCTGTTAAATACTATCTCCGTCGTGCAGGCTGTGAATAAGTGATGCAGGTGATGCGAACAGAAAACCTGTCCTCCGACTTGCCACTGTAACCTAAAGCTAGTCAGCGGCTTTGTCTAAACAGATAATCCATATTCCACAAAAGGTGCGAGTAGGAAGGACGCAAGGGATAGACGAGAAGAACATTTTAATGGCTTGTGCATTCCTGCGAGTCGACAACTTTCTCTCCTCTTTAGCAGTTGAGATCACATGTCTGACTCTCTCACCCACTCATACCATGACTCATTTTGGTGAGAACGAAGGGCGGGCGGAGGTGCTCACTGAGCCTCCCTGAAGGGGTGTAAGGTTTTTCGAGATTGTAGACTTGACTATACCAGATTGAATCTACTTGCCCCCCTGGCAGCCCCCTATGTGGCTATCCTGTTCTGTGGAAAATGCTGCATTGAAATCAAGCTCTCTGTGTGGCAGCAGAGTGCAGAGGTCTGCTCAAAGGGCCAGGTTTGTGTGAGTCCTCTCATTAACCACTAGAGCCGCCCCTGCTCTCAACTTAATGGATCCCACTTATGCTGTCATCGCCATGCCAACCAGCTGTCAACTCTGTAGCGGCAGGGCTTTTGTGCTTTAGAGAGATGCAACTGTTTCGTGTTGATCTGTCTCAGTGTACAAGAAGTCACCACCTCAAAGGAGCCACCAAAGGAAAACGCTACTCATCTTCTCTAAGGTCTTTTGATTAAGAGGGAAACAACCCGCCACTGACACCTGGTTGAAAAGACTGAATACATTAAGATAAGACACCCAAGTCCAGGTCAAATAAAGGTCTATTTATTGGGGCTAGACAGGCCGCATACGAAACCTGTTGGCAGCTGCTGGCTTGTTGAATTCAGAGGATTAAGCGGGCAAAAGAATATGCAAGATCAGCGGGCTTTTTGAGTTGGCTCAGTCTGGTGTACAAGTCAATAATCCAAGAGACAATGCACCTGTTGTCTGTCAGGTATGATACAAAAATTAGGAACATGCAAACATGAATGCAGATTAATCAACAACATAAACACAACATACATTAATCATCTCTGCCTTAACATCCAGTGAATGATGCCCCTGCTTGACATGCAAATATTTTTCACATGCACCAAAAGATGAGTTTTTGTTTGCTTTTTGAATATAGGTCACCTCCACCCCAGCTTGTTGTCACATGATGACAGACATACTTTGCAGCAGACACTAAAGCACCGAAGATTAGATACTTTTGAGATGCAATGACTATATTTGTCCCACAGTTGGTTCTGGATTTATTTAAGGTCTTTGTGGCTTTGGAATTTGTGATTTCCGCTCCCCAGCAGGGAGCAAGGAGACAATACAGTCGTAATATAATCCAGAGCGTGAAGATATCTCAGCGTAATCTCTTGAATCCTAGAAATAAATATAACTAGAAAGATGGCATGTCTTTAAATCAAAAATGCATCCATCCAACATGTCCTACACGTGAATTCCTCATATGATGTGGTTCAGTTGGGCTGAAATCTTGAGTTAACTAACATCCTGCAGGGCAGAAATAGCAGAGCAGTACATTATTCCTTCGAGGTTTTGTGGACGCCAGCCACATACACAACCAACCCATGTTCCCACAACCTCTGCTGATCCAAAACCCCCACAACATGTTATTTATTTATTACAAGGGTCGGATCTCTTTAGAAGGAAACAAACGAAAGGGGACGTTGAGAGAAGACAGAAGGGAAGGGAGTTCATCTTGGCTGAGTGACATTCCTTTCAGGCTCATCCCAGTCACTGACCATCCTGTGTGTGTGTGTGTGTATATACGAGGGATTAGCCTGTGGGCCGGGCTGGTGGTCCTTCCAGGCTATTTTTACGAAGATGTCCACCGCTTGATCCTTTCGGAAAAACGATCCGAGCACATGATCCAAGATCAAGCGGTAATTTCTCGACTGCCAATCATCAATGCTGAAAACATGTTGAAAATAAGGATTTATACTGTTTCAGTTGGGCATTTCTGACAGCTAGTGTGCCTTCACTGGAGCCACACACACACACAGACAGACAAGAGGCTCTTGAAATATATGTTCGACTGAAATGATCTGGGCACAGGGCCACAGCTTGTGGGCTCTTAGTTCCACAGAAACGTATTGAGAATGTCTTTTTAATGGAATTACATCAATATCGCCAGCAGCAGGATGCCCACCATCAAACGGTCATTTATGCCCCTCTTCCTTCATTTTGTGGTTGTACTGAGCATCCACACGACCGCAGCTTTCCTCTTCTGAAGTGCTGCCAAGGTGCTCTCAATAGCCACTGAGAGGTCCTGGCAATATAGTTCAGTACCTGGCAACCACAAAGCTGCTGGCGCCCACCTCTAATAAGCCATCTGCAACTGCTTGTGTGGGGAGCAAGCATTGACAAAGACCACAAGTGTGTCCAGATACGTCACAGCATCCAAATAGCCGTCCCTACAGTGCAACCAAAGCCTACGATGATAACAGTGCATGAAAAATAAAGGTTGGTTTGCAAAATTCTTTGTTTGGGCTTTATGTTATGGCACTGAAAGTAAATGCATATTATCCCCTAATAATAATCTTCATTCCCTAAAGCACATTTCTGATTGCTTTTTCTGCATTTCTGAGATAAAGCTACACAGATTAAATCAGTTCAAAGTCTTAGCGATCTGTGCACCATCAGCTCCCTTAAAAGGTGTAGAATGATGCAGTGCAGCATGTCCATTCTCCCCGGAGATTACTGCTAATAAGAGGGGCAGTATTTATAGAAGACACCCCCCTAATCCGGGCCTCACCCCTTTTCATCCCAGCCCGATCCCTCTGCCTGGACCACTCACCCTGTGCAGCTCATCCTCGCCCCATATCAACTGAGGTAGAGACTACTAACTTACTTAGTACAGCACTGCTTTCTTCAATCTCTTTTCAAAGAAAAGGGAAAAAAAAGTGTGGCGTCTTTAGTTGGTTGGAGATTGCCTGGACTATCACAGTGTATTTTTCATCCCTCATATTCTTCTTCACTGTCCAATTTTCCTCCTCCTGCAATCTTTGACCTGCAGCTAAGAAAAGCAAACAACAATGTCCAACAGCGAGCGTTTCGACTGCCATTACTGCAAAGACTCCCTGCTGGGGAAGAAGTACATAATGAAAGAGGACACGCAGTACTGCACTAAGTGCTATGAGAATCTGTTCGCTAACTGTTGTGAGAGCTGCTCTATACCAATTGGCTGTAACTGCAAGGTAAGGAAGCAACAGTGATGCCTCGTGGATAATGGTTTGGATGTATGTTACGTTTGAATAATGCATGATATTCAGGGATGGTCAGAAACATCACATTCTGATTAACAACATCCTTATAAAAATGACTTCTGCTTGAGTTATTCTTGCATGTGTCTGTCCAGTCTTGCAGAACGTCCACAGGTGCAATAACCACTGCCTTTAATGTTGACAGGACCTGTCCTATAAGGATCGCCACTGGCACGAGGACTGCTTCAAGTGCGCTAAATGCAGCCGCTCTCTGGTGGAAAAGGCCTTCGCAGCTAAGGACGATCTGTTGCTCTGCACGGAGTGCTACGCCAACGATTACTCCTCCAAGTGTACCACATGCAAGAAAACAGTCATGCCAGGTATACACTGCCATCATGTTTACACTGCCATCATGTTTACACTGCCAACACATTACTGAGATAGAGTTTGTGACAATGGAAGAAGTAGTAACACAGTCATCTCATCCCAGAGTCCAATTAGCTGTCCTGCAGCTTTAGCTCGCTTTTTTGGTCCGTTTTGTTCATTATTGTGGAAAAATGTGGAAAAAATAGGATGTTAGGTTGACAGGCGGCATCAGCAGGAACACTGGCGCTGCACATCTCTGTCATGTCTGTATGATTAATAACACAGTTAGGCTAGCTTAGCATAAAGACTGGTAAGGATGATCAGATAAGATAATCATCCTACCAGCATCTTTAATATGTCAAAATAACTTTAAGTCTTATTTGTCCACTCGATAGTTAGATAGATAACATATGATAATCATGGCCTTTATTGTTTTATATATATAAAAAACACATAACAATTGAAGATTTGACAAGAATCCTCCCTTCCCCAAATACCTTCCAAGATTATTAAGATTGTCTTATCCTCTCCCTGAGACTATTTTGAGCAGCAATGTTTCTGCCCGTATGTGGACTAAGCTGCTCTCATCCCTTGCGCCAGGTTCCCGCAAAATGGAATACAAGGGGAACAGCTGGCATGAGACCTGCTTCCTGTGCCACCGCTGCCAGCAGCCAATAGGAACCAAGTCCTTCATCCCCAAAGATGCTGGCTACTTCTGTGTGCCCTGCTTTGAGAAACAGTTTGCCTACCAGTGTTGTGCTTGTAAGAAGGTGGGGTCACAGCTAAAGGTTTTATATGTGTTGACAGCAGCATTTAATCCTCCTGATTCTGGTATCTTTCATGTCCCTCACACCGGGGCTGCATAATAACAGGACGGCATGCATAGAAAGAGGAAAGTCATTGCATGTGATGTTTTTTTAATTGTTTGCCTGGGTTTCTGTCACCTCCAGGCCATCACAACAGGTGGAGTGACCTATCAAGAGAAGCCCTGGCATCGCGAGTGTTTCCTGTGTATCGGCTGCAGGAAGCAGCTATCAGGCCAGCGCTTCACCTCCAGAGAAAACTTCCCCTATTGCCTCGGATGCTTCAGTGACCTGTATGCAAAGAAGTGTGTGGGCTGCACGAAGCCCATTACCAGTGAGTCACATGCTGGGCTCATGTTTTCACTCATTCTGACTTGTGCAGCTCGTATTTAACCCGAGATAGGAGCTGGCAAACGAAGTGAAGATCTCACATTGACCTTTACATCATCTAAATACATGGATCTTTGTTGCATGTGTGCAGGTCTCGCAGGAGCCAAGTATATCTCCTTTGAGGAGCGCCAGTGGCACAGCGAGTGTTTCACCTGCACGCAGTGCTCCGTGACGCTGGTGGGACGCGGCTTTCTCACCCAGCGCGACAACATCTTGTGCACCGACTGCGGGAGGGAGAAGTGACCTTTCTCTGAAGGGGTCACAGCTGTATCCTAATCACATCACGGGCTCTTATTCTGATGCAGATGTTGAGGATGCGTGACAGTTTTTTTTGTCAGCGTGGCTAATGCATAAACAAACTCTGAATGTCAAACGTTTATTTTGGTGCTATAAATGTTAGTTCTCTCACACTAGCCACACACATGCACACGTAAACTGTGATGTGTTCATGAAGATAAACTAGAAAAGCTTTCGGAGTGTGCACACGTCACCAAAATCCGATGTAAATGCTGCTTTTTCCTCTGTTCAATTGACTGCCCCGGAATTTAATGGGTTTCTCCTCAGGCCGTGCCCGACCTCTCTCCGACGGGTTGGGGGAAACTCGTTCTGTCCTTCTAACAAACCAACACATGAACCGATGGTAAAACAAAACCTTCTCAGCAGATATAAGAATACATCTTTAAAACACTATAAATAGATATATTATATATCATGATATAGATATGATTTTGGTGTAAAGGAATTCACTTTGGGTGATGGGAAATTGTGATTTTTCAGCAATATTCTGACATTAAGAATACAAATAATCAGCAGTGTAATCATTAGGAAAACAATCAACTAGTAAACCCTAAAACATGACTTTAATTATACTGTCCTGCATGTGTCTGCACTGTGAGTTATGACTCTACGCTTACGATTGCCTGCAAAAAAAAAAAATGTAATCACACTGTGGGAAATGAAATGCTGCATGATTTATGCTTCTTTCCCGTGCAAGACTTGACACCCCAGAGATTGTTTCAATAAATATATTTCTATGGATGTCACACTGACACGGATGTGCACATCATTCTACGGCTGCTCGTCTGAATATGTCTTATTCTGCTCAATCCCGGAGATGAGATCATATAAATATAAATAAAATTGAATGTAAACTCCCCTTGTGATGTGAGCTGAAACACACAGCTCAGTTCAGCACTTATAATAACTGCGTTGCTTTGGAAAGCAGATCTTTTTACGACCATATTGTCCCTTGTCACCCGTTAGACAGTCATTGCTGTAAACAATACCTGTGGTGTATTTCTTCTGCTGCTTGAACTCATGACACCCAGCTCATTCCGATTGTAAACAAACTACAGTTTGCTCTTCCACCACAGACCACAAGTCGGTTCCATTGTACAGGTCAAGAATACAAATGACTGTCACTGTGGGAACCTCAAAATATACTACGATGTACTTTGAGGGTTTCTTGGGTGAGGCTGCCGGAACAGTTGTGCAATCCTCACATGGCAGGATGAACGGCGTCGAAATGCTGACACAGATTTCCTGTCAGGCGACGGTCACATGGGGAGGTGAGACTACTTTACACGACGTAGATTTGAGGAGAATGAGAGGAGGGAGAGGCGACGGCGCAAAGGTAGGGCTGTCTTATTTTAGATTTCACTCAAAGATTTAGGCAGATACCTTCTGGAGAGGATTTTCTCATATTCCCTGCTTGCTGGTGAGACATTTCTCCAGCACCACATGAGATGAGTTGCATGAACTGATAATAGATTCCGCGATGGCTTTTAAAGCATTTACACAAACTCTTGTTTATGAGAAGAAAGGAGCACCGAAAGAAAAGGACAAATCTAGCATCCAGTGCCTGGAGTGCTTTGACCTAAATGTGTATATAGGGACCAAAGATGCTACGGTGCAGCACCTCATTCTTCCCAGTAGCACAAATAGTGGCCTGAGTTTGGAGAAGAGACAAACAAGAGAAGGTAGGGCAAGAAAACTAGGCTCAAGCAGCCCAGTTGCCCAACTGAGGGCGGTGCCAGTTTTCAACCGTCTGCTGGTCCTGTGGGACCACAGCATCACTGCCCTCAACATGTTCTCCTTAGAGCCCGTTCCCACTTTGAAGAAGATCCAGCATGTATCATTGTTTGATGTATCACCGCTGACATCTAAGTCGGCATCAGTGGAGATGGTGACATCCTCCAGCCGCAGGAAGGTGATCCAGGTCCACGTGGTGGGAGTGGACAGGTGGGATGTTGTGAAGGAAGTCCATCTGTTCCAGGATGCTGTGGCGTTGGCACTGGATGGCACATGTCTGTGTGTGGCCACCAATGACAAGTACCTCCTCTGCAATATAGAGGCCGGTAGCAGTGAGGAGCTCTTTCCTCACAATCACAGCCGACAGCATGTCATTGTCACCTCGGTGGGACGAGGGGAATTCCTCCTGAAGGGGCCTGAATCTTTGGGTAAGAGCCGTCAAAATGTTTAGGTAAAGCCATTTTTCAAAATCTAGCTTGAAGATATATGTTTTGCCAAGATATCATTTCCCCATCCTTCTCCCTCAGGCATGTTTGTGATGAAGACAGGGATTTGCCAGCGCCCTCCCCTGCAGTGGCCTCAGGAGGTGCTGGCAGTTGGAGTATGTCTCCCTTACATCCTCACCCTACAGCCCCAAGTGCTGTCTGTCTACAGCATGTTAGATCAGCAGCACAAGCAGACTTTGAGTGTCAGCGGGGCAAAGGGTCTCGTCTCCACATCAGGTAAACGAGGCAACATCAATTAATCACCTAATACTGGCAAGTTGTAGACCGGGAGGCTGCCAAGTTGAAATTTTGTAGCCCCGTCTTTCTCAGTTTACACTGATTCAGTCAATCATTCTCGCACCTACTGTTCCTACGTACTGAGTGTTTCTGAAAACCTAAAAACAAATCTCCCCTCAGATCGTGTGTTAGTGTTCACAGAGAGGGACATTTTCAGCCTGCGTATGGTGCCATTAGAGGAGCAGATCCAGGCGCTCGTAGGGCACGAGAGGGCCGAGGAGGCCTTATTACTGCTGGATGGAGTTCAAAGCTTTTCTCCATTTGACTCATACGAGGTAATTGCACTTTATAACAGAAAATAAAAGGTCTGCACACTGTAGCGCCCGAATGGTCATTCATTAGGACAAACCAGGGATCGAGTTACTGGACTTTCTCTGGTATAATGGACAGAGAGGGGCTGCACATGACATCACCCTCGATGAGCAGCAGAGAGACGCAGCAGTTAGCTTATAATAGACTGCAATAGAGGCAATAGACCTTGTATTAATGCATTTATGTCCGAATGTGGTGTCACGTTTCGCGCAATATGAAGATTTATTTTTGAGTAATTTAAAGAAGCATAATAAAACATTAAAATCAATCGGGCTGAGTTGACCAAGAAGACTTCTTTTCTCCAAATTCAGTACTTACTGCTGTCAACATGGGAATATTCATCACTCCTGTGATTCATACAAACCACTGATGTAGTTCAAATTGGTCGCTGTAGAACAGATTGGATTTCAGGCGTAGACCGACTACATCATTGTCAGCTGCTCGTGTAGGTCTATTCCAGTTGGATGAATGCAACTGAGGGCAGCAGATGGTATCGGACACGTGCCATATCTCAGGTTGCAGACTTGAGGTGATGATCGAAACAACACATCGATGAGGCGTGACTCGCTCGTCATGTTTCGCTCGGTGTTGTGCTCTTTGATTATCCTGAGGGTTTACATATCGCCCTGTGCATTCCAGGATACTCACGCAGTCGTCTGCCGCACGTATCAGTGCATTGAATATGTACATGCAACATGTGCCAGGTCTAACAGATTTCCTTTTACTGGCAGGAGCTGCAGAAGGCCATCGCTTGCCTGGCTGGATTTGTCCATTTTCACCAGAAGGGTTTTTCCGAGGCAAAGGATCTATTTATGTGAGAGTGGAAAAAAAACAAAAACCTTTCATTACACTCAAATTCAGAACATGCTAAATAAATCACAGGATACTGGGAAGTAATAGCATGTGGATTTTGTTCATAGTGTGCTTTCAGATTAGTGTCCAACCTCAATCAATACCCATTACTCATTTTAACAGTAAAGGTGAGCTGGACCCCAGAGAAATCATCCGCCTCTATCCTGCCATGCGGTCTTGTCTCGGCGAGGGCTTTCAATCCCGGCACGATCAGACGGACAAGGGCAGAGATCTCCAGGTGCTCTGGCAAGAGGACAGAAACTTATTTTCTCATTACCTGGCCTTCCTTGAAGACTATCTCAGTGCAGTGAGGGAGATGGAGCAATCTCTGATGTGCAGTAAAGAGGTGGACTGCTCCCTCTTGAGGCTGTACGCAGAACAGGGAGACACGGAGAATCTGCAGCGGCTCGTAACGTCCCCCAATGCCTGCAGCCTGGGCCACTGCGCTCCCATTCTGGAGCAGCACAACAGGTGATAACGGATGCTGCATGGTGTGCTAATTAGCTGCTGCAAATCTGGTAATAATGCTCATGATGTTACTATTGAGAGGCTCCAATTCAGCATTTAATATAAAGACATATGCTATAATATGCACATTTTGATAGAACATTTGCTTTCTTATCTCTTTATTTTCAGATTTTTCTCATTAGGTTCACTCTATCAAAGCCATGGACAGCACAACGATGCACTAAAGGTATAATTTCCCCAGGACACACAGGTGTATCAACATGCAAAAAAAAGATGTGAATTCTAGCCTGTTTGGTTTTCTTAGACATGGGTGGAGATTGCAGATGGCGTGCACAAAGACCCCTCTTGCTCAAATGTCTATGGACACATTGTGCGGACTCTCAGTCGGCTGGAGGACAGAGATGCTGTGTGGACGTTTGCAGACTGGACACTGCACAAAAACCAAGAGGTGCCTGTTCGTTATTCAAGCTCTAAACATAACTGCAGGGGGCAGAGTTGGGCAAAACAAACTCAGCTGTACTCAACTCAACACAATACTAACTACATTGCCTCCATCCTGAAATAACCACGTTTTCCTTCATCTGTAAAAAAGACAGGCGTTCAGATTTTCACCCGGCGTCCATCAGACGATCATTTCGCGACACAGGATGTCCTCGATTTCTTGGAGAATCATCCTCTGGCGCTGCTTTTGTATCTCGAGTTCTTAATTCACGATCTGAAAAGTGAGGTGGGTAAAGCAGCTACCGAATCTAATCTCCTTACTGCTTTATTAAAATCACCGAGACCTGATTACTGTCATCCGCCCCCAGGAGGAGACGCATCATAGCGGCCTGGCTCTGGCATATGTTACTCAGACGCTGCAACAGGAAGTAGAAATTGAATCTGATATGAGGTCAACCAGAAAGAAGTTGCAGCAGCTGCTATGGGACTCCAAATCCTATAATGTCTCAACTGTATATGGTGTGTGTATGTGAATTATATAAATCTTAACCAAGAAATCCCAGTGTAAACCCTGTTTGTTCTCATCACAGAGAGACTCAAGACAACAGCCCTGCACTTAGAGACAGCTATCCTGCTCGGTAGGACTGGTGAACACTCCCAGGCACTGAAGCTGCTTCTTCACAAGACAGGAGATCCCCAGGTTGCAGAGGCCTACTGCTGCAAGGCTGCTCCCAGTCAGGACACACGGTCCAGGAAGGCCCTGCTGCTCAACCTGCTTGAACTCTACCTCAGCTCTGAGGATCTCACCAGTGCCGCCGCGGATTTGCTCAATAGGAACATTCAGATATTTTCTGCGGAGGACGTGATTCAGCTCCTACCGGACTCCTGGTCGATTCAACTTGTCTCCCAGTTTCTAGTCGGATCTCTCAGGGAGACTCTCCACCAGAGGCGGATGAGGAGGCTGCAAAAGGCTCTGGCCCAGGCAGAGCTCTTCAGATTCAAGGTCAATTGGGTGAGCTTAATGATATATTTGACTTTTCTTTCCTTCAGCAAACATTGGTGTATTCTTGTCTTATTTTTCTGAACCCTGTTGCCCTTTCACACTCCACCTTTTTTTCTTCTTCTTCTTCTTCAGATTCAGGCCTCAAAACCAAAGTTCAGTGTGGACAAAGGGCAAGTCTGTAAAGTTTGTCAAACAAACCTGGCGGAGCCGACGTTTGCCTGCAACCTGCATGGCGACCTGATGCACACGAGCTGCGCTGGCAGTCCAGCGTCCTAGAGAGACACTGGTCTTTTTGTCTGAACTACACAAATGTGTGTACTCGTGCCACACGTGAAGATCGCAATCATGTCTAGCTGGAAAAGTGTCTCTGTCTTACCGTGTAATTTCTCCAGATTGCACTGTGTCATCTGGGAACTACAATGATTGAAGTCATGGCGTCATTTCCTTGAAGGAAAAGTACATTGACTAAATAACTGGTTTTGAAATGCGAAACAGCAAGCGGTGCACTTTTCTTACGGCGGCGTGTCTGTGTCTCCTTGAGGGGATGCTGCATACAGTTATAGCTACAAAGGGCATTGGAGGATACTCAGGGGTATGAACTCATCCGCCAGACAGCGATGGTTTACATGGAAACCACCCGTGGTCAAACTGATGGCCAAACACAATGTGACCGTCCGCCATCGATGCAGTATAAGTGCATTCCCGGTTTCCACCAGCTGTGTGTGTTTGTCTGCGCGGCGCCGCAAAATCACATCACGCCAACAACCGAGAAAACTGCACATGGGACTTTTCAAAAAATTCTGTTTGTGCATTAATGTTAAAAAAATTTACGACCAGGAGGAAATCACAATTACAGGTTTTGAAAAAAAAATGCAGAAAAGCAAACAGTGTCAAAACATGTTTTGTGTCGTATAATGATACGTCTGTACGGAAACAAAATCAGAGGCTGTTTTTTAAGAGTTAGCAGGGACACTAACGTGCTAACGGAGCCTGTTTGTTTCTTTTTGTGCTTCGAGTGTGTGACTAACTGCAATACAGACAAATAAAGAATCCTGACCATGAAAGAAGGGATTATCTCTTTGTGGTGCTCATGCCAAGGCTCTTCTGTTTCTAATGACGCGTCGTGCCAGCTTTTTGTTGTTCTCCACTGAGGGGCCCGAGGGCCTCAGCGAGATCCTCTCACAGTTTCATTAAACACCTCACGGTGTGGGCGTTACTCGCCACACTGATATATAATAACGTTACTCAAGCTTTGACTTAGAATGTCTCACTTAGTTTATAAATCTCAATCTGACGTGTCTCTCATGAAACCCGAATAAAACCATATTCAATACTTTTCACATCACTCATCCATCTTGGTTCTTTGTACTTTGGATAAATGTGACTTTCACACGGCATTGCAGAGAAAACATGCCTCCTCTTTTTTACTTGTTTTGGAGAGGTGAAGGAGGCTTCTCACAGTTTATATTGACTGACTGTGAAGGCGGCTGCGCTGTGACTGGCTGCCCCTCTGGGCCGTGCCTGATGACCAGTGACCACTGGGTGGATCTGGGCTGCCATTATACCCACTCCTTCCCTCCTCTCACGGACATCCTCAGGGAGCATTAATGTTGTTTTGCACACTTGGAGAAAACAAATGTTTGATGTTGACCAGCAGCTCACAGCAGACACAAGCACAAACACACCTTCTTCCACCTAAATTGAAGCACTAGAAGACCAGAGGACTGCGCTGAAGTATGTTCAATGTTTCTTATCTTGTGAATAAGATGCCCATCTAGTAAGTGAATAGTTCCTGTTCCACAAGCTGGAGTTCAGTGCATGAGATCCTGGAGTCTGTGGATTGTATCGGAGTGCTGCAGGGTGCAGGCCAGATGGTCATTTAACACATGAGGGGAGTGGATCTGATGCAAAATCAACAGTTATGGGGGCAAGTATGATGGTGTGTGTCCAATTCTGAATATCCAAATCCACCCACTCAGCAGAAGGAGGAGAAACAAGAACATGTTCTTCTTGTACTTTTCTAAATTTAAGGATAAATGCCTGGATTGCGAAGGTGTAACCGGTTACAAGTTAACAGTCTTGTGTTGTGTGGTGTTTAAAAACATGAATATGATGGATTGAGCTTTTTTAAACTCCTTTTCTATGTTTTTTTTCTCTAATCCTGGAGATCTCAGTCTCTTTATAAGCTGAAACACATCATGTTTTATCATTTAATAAGTAACGTTTTTCCAATTTATCTCCATTAAACTGACATTTTTCTTTAAATACGATTCTGCTACCTGACCAGTTTTCTTGAATCTTGGAGGTTGGAGCATGCGCAAAGGAAGAAGCCATTTTTGGGCAGATCCAGATCAGGAGGCCAGTGACTTTTTTTTTTTTTTTTTTTTAACATAAACCTCAGAGTCAGAGTCAGGCATATTAACAGAAGTAATATCTATGTAGGGCTGCAACACTTTTCATCAAGAGAAAATGACTTGCAGGCTGGAGCATCTCCGTACCACAATGCTTTATTTATTATGGCCCCAAATCACATATTGCACTGGGCCTTATTGCAATTGTGATAAACTTTCAATAAATTGTGAATCCCAATAGCTGTGTGTGTGTATCTAGTGCAGAAACTGATCAAAGTTCACAAGCGGGCTGTTGGCCTTGGCGGTGTGCCTTCTAGTTTTAGTAGATTCATTTGCTCTATATGTATGATTGACAGTATTTATAACACAGACCTTCAAGCGGTCGACCCGGATTCCAGTGAAGTTGTGTTTATCTGTTATTGGTGTTTTATAGTTGTTCTAACTTTCAATAGTTTCAATCGCCTCAATTATTTCCTCTCTTTGACACCAACACTGAAAAGCCTTCGAAGCACATACGGCCTCAGGATAATGAAAATCTCTGCAGGTACTTCACCGAAGTACTCCCACCGTCTGTGGGAAACATGAATGCACCATACTATTCAGCGCATCATACATCATATTTATAGTTGAAGCCACAAATTACTGCATCGTGTCCCTTATGACGCGATGTTCAGTCTCTCTGCGGTTGCCGGGAGACAAGGAGAATCTTTATTTGCAACCCTTCTGGTAGCAATAATGGTAAGTTAGCAGAAAACCTAAATGATTGAACTTTAATTTTTACTTTCCCCAGAAAAACAAATTCTATAGAAATAGCAGGAAAGAGTACAGGAATAAATAGCTGAAGAGGATCATCAAAACGTATCTGTATTTAACTCCTAAGGCAACACACTCATTTTCCTGGTTGGCTACATTGTGGTTTGGATAAATGCCATTGGGAGAAATGTGTAGGGTGGCCCGCTGGAGACGCAGAGGGCCGAGGCCGTGACCACAGACACCCACCCTGCCCTGCTGCATGGGTGCATGGGTCCTACTCTACGGTATAGAGAACCAAATAATGCACAGGGCTCTTTACATCCCCTTCCTGAATCCTCAGGGCGGCCGAGTCGAGGACCTCTTCTACATTATTATATTGAGTATTGTTCACCTCTGTCTTACTCAAGACCTTCTTTAAGTGTATGTTGCTTTTAGACTGACACTCTCAGAAATCATTTCATTATCATTAATGTAAATAAAGAATGTCGTTGTTTCTGACGGGTAAATTATATGTATTTTTAAATACATGTAATGAGGAATAAATGCTTATATGACCTTCATTTTTCAATGGACGGTCAAGCTTCAGATGTGAATATAAACTAGCATTTTCCTCCATAAATAAATTCCTAAACAAATTAAGTGGCATTAGTTTAATGGTCTGTGCTGTGCACAAATTATAACTCTATTTTGAATGAGTTTCAAGGTCCTGGCAGCCTCTCGTGTTGACACTGCTCGTTTCCAACGTGTGAACCTCAGGTCGAGAGTTAAGCACTCGGGTCGAGGGGTCAAGTCGTGGTCATCCACCTGGTTTCTAAATCAGGAGACTTTCCTGACTCCGCTCCCTGTTGGGCACCTCTCATTTCTGGATCATTTAGGTTTCTGGGAACAGAACCAAACAGACCTGCTGAGTAATCCAAACGTGGGTTGGAAACTGCATCGTGGCCTATGGCTGAGTGGTTGTTGAGCACTGTAATTGCTTCATTGTTCCACACCCATTCATGTCCAAAAATAGTGAGCAGATTGCTGCGTAACCTGGGAACAAAGTTACACTGAATGAAATCACATCCATTTCAATGGGGAAATAATTAAAGCATATACATTTTTACTTAATTAAGTTAATCTGGGCCTCTCGTGGGAATTCAAAATGGACATTTATCAACTTGCAGGTGATGAAAATAGTCCCACAAATGGCCTCGCAATGGTCCCGTGGGAAACTAACATAATTAAAGCTCAGGCAGCAGGAGGGACTTGTGTTCTGCAGGATGGGTCCCCGATAGCTTCTTGGTTTTATCTGCGGGTCTGCGCCTCATGTGGGGTTTGACATCCCTGATTACAGAGCATGTGCCGCCTCAAGTCACTCTTACTGTAGCCTGGGAAAGTTGAGAACGTAGGATTAGGCATAATTAGACATTTAGCGCCAATCCTCGCCACAGATGAACACACCCTTCGCGCCACAACAGATAGTCCAGGGAGTTAAAAATGTCCCAACGCCCCCTGATATTAACCGCTGGAGTCAAAAAACGCCCGTCCTATGCTATCTGGGACTTAACCTACTGTAACCCACACAATTAAGGAAGTGAAGTCCAATACCAACCCCAAAGCCCTGTATTTAATCCTAAATCTGAAACTTCTGCAGAAAGAATCTCAAGTAATCTGTATTTTAGTGCAGAAAATGTCCCATGAACTTTGTTAAATACAGCAATCAAAGCTGCAGTGAGCGCCCAGGCAGAGTTGGAGGTATGTCATTTGAACAATTCCATATCTACAGATCGAACATCTCGCCAAGGCTTCCAGTGAATCTTTCAAATTACTGCGGAGCGCGAAAGAATAGAGCGTCTCTCCTCTGACGTGAAGCTGCACAACAACTCTGCACTTTGTGGTTTTACGCACCGACACATACCCATACTTGAGGGTATTTCAGGAGCGCCCCGGCATCACTTTGTATTTAAAAAAAAAAAAAAACAATTCTACAAGAGAACAAGATGTTTCTTAACCGAGAAAAAAGGAAAGATGTGTTGAGTGAGCTATAAATGCAAACACTGTGGGACACAGATGCAGCTTTAAATCAAACAGCAGACACCACTGCGATGACGGCGCAGTGAATAACTGCGTCCTAAATAAAGCTCCCCGCTTTCCATTGTCTAAACACCAAAACCAACTCCCAGCTCTATAACATAACAAGTTTGCATGTTGATTAATGAAGCAACACAACCATGGCAACAGCCACGAGCAGACCAGCAGGCCCATAAAAAACTGAGGCAAGGACATTTGCACAAAGTCATTTAAATATGAAAAACCTTTCACATCCATCACAGTACAGCAGTCGATCTTGGAGAACCGTTTAAATGGGGATCGTTTAGTGGGAATAGTCTGCTGCTGTTTAGCTGTGTGTGAAGACGACTTCAAATCATAAATAAGAAATGATTCGGTTAAAAAAAAAAAAGTTTAAAGTTTGTGATAAATCAACTGAGGAGTCATGAAATTTGAATCAGAGCAAACACCTTCCAGCTGTCTGCTTTCAAATCCTGTTTAACAATGTCTGCACCTCACCAGGTGTGCAGTTTATTTCTGTCTCTCACCACAGAGTACAAAAGCTGAAATCATCTTGAGGAGCTCACCGCCTGCTTCATTTCTCCGACTGATAAAGAAGACTGAGTTTCACAGGCTTGAAGCCTCTGCTAAGCTCTTTTGGGACAGACTGACAGACTGGAGAAACTGGGCAGGTTTTTTTTACTGCCAAAAAAAAAAAAGCTTGCCTGCTCATAATGTCTGGTTCTGGCACTTTTCCGACCTTTAATTTGGAGAGGGTGTTTCGCAGTCACGAAGCTCTCGGGAGATAATAGCGGGTGAAAGTATAGCTTGCAGTGGGTGCCTGTGTGCAGGCAGGGAATATAATTAGCTTAATTTCAATGAAGCAAACCACTTGCCTGTGAGGTATAGATGGGATCAAACTCTTCAATCAACAGAGGGAGCTGTGTGTATAAAGTCAAAGTAAAGGGCTTGGAAATCCAAACACGAAACTAATCTCGGTTCGGTTTTAAATCTCCTATTTCGGGTCTGTTAGGAGACGTGTGTGCAATTTAGGAGCACAACAGAGCGACAACAGAGGACGGTCTCTCTGTCATTTAAAACAATGTGATATCTGGCTGCAAACATTTTGCTTCTGTGTGATATACACAGAAGCACACAACCACGACCTCAAGGCCGGGTCCACTTCTTGATTTAGATGTATTAAATGCTATTTAAATCCCCCAGTTCTTTTAGAAGTAATTCACCTTGCTGTGGCCATATTTCTTTATCCTGTCATCCAACTAAAATTGATGATGAAGATCTACAATCTGAGTGACATCGATTCCACCGACGCTGGATAATAACTGAAATGTCCAATGTTTTTGCTGCCACTTTGAATATTATCTCATCAGCACTGGATTTAAATGACTATGCATGAAGTGAAAGGGCCACAAATCATGACAACACTCTGCATTGTTTGCGACGGAGGAGAGTTTTTCTGATTTGGCGTCCCTTTCCGACCTTCTTCTGAAGTCCGTGCCTTCCTGATTTATTACAAACCTACACTATAGTTAAAATCTGGTTAGCTTCAGACCCCAAAGAGACTTGGTTAGATGAAGGGAAAGATAATGGGCTGGACTGAAATACCTGCTTATGGGACAAATGTTGCCGTGGTTGCTATGACAGCCACGTCATTAAAGTCGGGGAAGAAGTGCCATGATGGTTAAAGGAAAACCAGCAATGACTGTAGATAGGTAGAAGGAAGCCATTTCTCATGGGAAAGTTTCACTGACCCATTCATCCAACCCAAACGCCCTCAAACTGCGGGCTGCTGCTCTTTATAATAACACAACCTGACTTCCTCCTTTGCTCCGTTAATTTCGGAGAGTTTTGTCACCATTGATTGTATAAAAGAAGTGGTTGTAGCCACCCACTGGTTTGTGAACTACTGTGCCAACACTGTGGCACTTTGGTCGTCGTTAACAAAGACTTCTGGAGCCGGTAGTGAGAGAGAAGGCGAAGCTTCACCGCCGGCACCATCGGAGCCACTTGTGCCTCACAAGGTGGCCACATCCGAAATCGTACGCTGATTTGACGCCAATTTTTCCTCCATAATTCACATCCTGATCAGGCTCTGTTGGTGGGAAATCAGAATGAGAGACAATAAACTCAGGAACATGTTAACGGTAGTAAATCAAAGGGACATCTTATTTTTGTTGCCCCCTGCTGGCCGATAGAAAGAATGTCGTTTTCAGGTCTTTCAACGTTGGCTTTATTTTCCAGGCCTGGCTACGGTCCATGTTTGGAAATGTTTTGGGGTGCTTCCCCTGGAACTACAGATCCTGTTGTTTTTCCTTGGAGGTTCCCTCTTATCTCAGGCGGTTGTGGTGCCCTTAAGTGAAAAAAAAGAGCCCAGACGTGCAAGGAGATGGTGAAATACGTCATTGGACCGGTCCCAGACCAGTTCCGGTGGTTGCGTTCTGCGTCGCTGCACAATGTAGTTACATTTGTGTGTATCAGGCTTCACTATAGGGAAGAAAGTTAAAAGTCTCTACAACCTAGTATACATCCGCTTCAACCCTGCTGCAGAGTTAAATGAACCAGAAGTAACAAATATTTGGTTTCAAGTTCAATTCTCATTCTACGAAAATTGAATGATTGGCCTTCAAGCCATTAAACAGATGCTATAGTCCCACAGAAACCTTCACATAGTGGCGTCTACATTGTAGACGCATTCTTCAGTTGAGATGCCTTTTATCAGAATGTATTTTGTATTTAAAACCGCCGTCAAAGACGTCGCAGCCTGACTGAATGAGACGCACACAGCAGCACTGTCTTTTTTGTGTTTCCATGTTGGGAAAGTCCGTTCGATCAAATGTTCTGCCCCTTTATTAAACAACCATAAACCTCCATTTAAACGCCACTGTAGGAGTTTCCAGACACAGTCTGAGTCCACCTGTCTGTCTGCCATGAGATGGGACTCGAGCAGCAGCTACACACAGTTTCATTCAACCGCAAGCTTTTGCAATCTGACCGAAATGTGACTAGACCAAATGTAAACACCGTAGCAGGAAAAGTGCACCAGTATTAGTGCTGTAATTCTCTCTTCCTTCACCGCGGGACCTCAAACTTCCACATTTGGAGATTTTGTTTGAAATACGGAACTGTAAATAGCCGAGGAAAACACCAACTGGAAACTCTTCAAAGGCTCACACGCGGTACGTTTGCCAGTCAGCAGAGTCAGAAATTCACCTTGCGCCATGTAGACTTGACTGTCTCACTCAGTGTCACCGCTGAGGGAGATGTGCCTTGAAAGCAAAGACCTTAACCTCGGAAAAATGGTATTTACAGTAGCTGAATTATGCAGGGAAAAAGGGAGATTTGGTATTGGAATTATAGAAGAGATTAACAGAGGCTCTTTGTCGGGAAATAAGGTCAGAGACCCAAAATAGTCATCAGGCCTGTCCTAGAAAGCTCAATCCAGCAAGCTGTCATTGCAGTTAAACCTGTACATGCTGCCTGCAATTGAGGGAGCGAGGTCTGGGAAGTGACACTACAATTACTATTTTAAGGGGAAGGGAAAGTTTTACATGTGGATCAGCTCGGTTAACAGGTCTGCAGCCGCAGTCACTTAAGACAGCTGCAATGTGCCGAAATTACAGAGCACAATGACTCACAATCTCTGTGTGTTTGAGACAACTTGGCTCTGCTCTTGAAGCGCCGAGACGAGCCCTCGCAGTTTACCCTCCACGGAGAATCTGATAACTTGTTCTGCCTTGCAACAGCGACCCTGCGGACCACAAGAAAAAGCATTTATCATTTCGGTCATTGCATGCTGATAAACGCGTGAACATTGTACTCACAAACGGGACAGGCGATGATATTTATGAAGATAGATTATCCAACCCCCCCAGGATGCTATTCTGAATTTCATTTATAAAATTACATTATCAAGCTTTCATCTACACAATGCAACTCACTTTGCATACATCATTTAACAAAACCCAGACAGGATTCAGCCCATTAGACGCCTGAACTATAAACCACTCCACAGAAAAAAAAAACTTTTACTAGAAAAGTGCATGTAAAAGTTAAAAGCGAGCGGATTACAAATGTGCTCGTTTCAACACCATCCAGAACAACGGAGTTACTTTCTAAATAAAAAAAAAAAAAAAAGGGGTTTGCAACAGCCCATTTCACTCAAATGCTCGGCTCCTTTAAAGACTCGCTCGACCGACACATTCTTTGTGGAAAAGGTTGAAATCTCTTGTAATTCCGAGGCCTTCTGCAGAACTGAAAACACCAGAGTTAATTCACTCTGTTACATTTCTGAGGAAATGCACACCGCGATCAACACGGCTGAAATTAGCCCGTTTCCCTTTCCAGTGGGTGCTCGACAGACAAACAGAAGGCAGGAAATATCCTGGCCCCACGCTGTGTCAGACAGCTCTCCGCTTCAACAATCCCCTGGACGAGGCCCCGACGAAGCTCACGACACAAAGCGGCGCATTCAAACATCCACCATTAGCGTGTCCTGCAAATATGAAGTCTGGTCCCCTAAACCATTTTTGAAATATAATTAGTAGCCGGCTACAAACATGAAAACCATATGAAATAAACCCTCAGTTTGCGTGTTCTCATCCTGACTTATTCTGGGATGTTCTTCTGCCTGTGGATTACCAATAATAAACTCCAAAACATCTGTAAGGGAGCCACCGTTCTGAATGACTGGGGATCTTGTCCCCCTGCCAAGGAGGGTTATGTTTGCTTGTTTGCTTGTCTGTCTGGCGGTCAGCGTGGTTCCGCAAAAACTACCTGGCCGGTTATCATGAAACCTCGTGGAGGGTTGGAGCACGAGCCGCAGACGAAACCATCGATTTTGAAGTGGATCCGAATCACAGGGCAGATCCAGTAACGATTTCTCTGTTTTTCATTTAACTGACAGGACGTCCAGAGGCTGGAGTGGGCGACGTCACACACATGTGTTAAACTATTCAGAAAGTTTTCATTGTTTACACATAAAGTTCTTGGTAGAACGTTGGTCTTTCCGCACAATGTA
The DNA here is from genome assembly GCA_901007825.1 of Macroramphosus scolopax. Lineage (NCBI taxonomy): Eukaryota > Metazoa > Chordata > Actinopteri > Syngnathiformes > Centriscidae > Macroramphosus > Macroramphosus scolopax. The sequence goes on along the minus strand of CAAKHC010003866.1, from coordinate 41,631 downwards.
ACTGAGCAAAACAATGACACATTTTGCCAGGATTTTCAAGAGAGAAACTAAAATAGGACTTTTGTTTAAACCCTTTATTGTCCAAACTTCTGACATGTCTCACATGATATCACTGCATCCAGCAGGGTCTCCTGTCTCTCTTGATATATTGTTGAGGCTATAGCGGTTACGGTCTTTGTGGGATAAGCCAGAGTTCAACTAGTGTCCAGATCATGGCAGCGCTAAAGGAGCAGCAGCTCTACTCCGACTGCCCTCCGACTGTCTGAGCCCCTCACTTCATCTCTGCTTCCAGGCTCATTTCAGCCGCTTGTATCTGTGATCTTACCGTCTCCAGGGGAAAGCCTGCGACCAGAGGTGACAGTTTGAATGTGAATGCATTGGCAGATAAAGAGGTTTTGCCTTCTGGCTCAGCTCCTTGTTCACCTCAACAGACCTGTGCAGCGCCCACATCACAGCTCCTGCTGCACTGATCCGCCTGTCAACCTCACGCTTCATCGTCCTCTCACTCGTGGACAAAACCCCAAATACGTGGACTTCCTTTCACTCCATAGCTTATAAATGTAGCGAACTATACAATGTGGCAGCGTTAAAATGTTTGTTAATTTAGCATTTCCACATTTTTTATGATAGGTGGTCTCCCTTAAAAATAGCACCTTTAATTTTCTTCTGTTTTTATTCTCGGGCAGGCTGGAATATCCAGCTGAGCACACTGCCAAGATCTGCTCCAGCCTTGGACCACAACGGTTTTGGAATCACAGTTTGTACTAAAACAAATCTAAAGAGACGGTTTTGCACCTCTGCAATGGATCACTGCATTCAGGCAACGAGGCAACTCGTCGTTTACGAACTGTCTCCTGCAATGGACTCGAGATCTATAGAATAGAAATAAAGAATGATAATATTAAAGGTACGCTGTGGAGGTTTTATCTACCAGCAACACTATGGAGAAATGATTTAATGTGCAGGTCACTATTTTATTTGCATTCGTGCACTAGGTCTTGATATACATTGAAACACATCACTCACATGTCATCAGCTTTTACGTTGTTAGAACTTGGTTGCACATCCGGCACCAGCGGAGCAACGTAATCATTCATTTGTTTCTTAAAAAAAACTTTATGTGCTTTACGGTTACGACAATTCAGTTTTGAAATGACAATAGAAATTACGCAATGGTTGTTTATATTATATAATGTGGAATCGCTCCAATTTCGACATAGTTGGGACTGTTGTTTGTGGCTCGGGTCGAACCTCCGAACCGCACCGGATTGAGACTCGACTTGAGATCATCTTAGATTTATTGTTTAAGTCCAGCTTACTTCCTGTGTCTCCATACACACAAGAGCATGGGCAGGGATGTGTGGCACTAACAAAGTCTTTAGCTCTGACCTTTATGTCAGGACAGAAATGGCTGCAACCGACTATAATGTGCAGAAGCAACACTTGTGTACCTCCGTAAGTCATCGCGGTGCAGTGCTAACTATCTGCTCCGCCAGGTGAGGCGACACAGTCTTATGTGAATGTTGCATCTTGGTTGTCATTTACATTTGAGGTGCAGAAAAGTGACATTTATCCCCTCGTACATTCCAACTGCATTACGTGCTTAAGTCACATTTAATTATGAGACGACACGTCTCGTGTGAATCCACCTCTGCTCTGATGCTCAGTATTAAAAGATTCTGGGCGTATTCAACGTCCTGTCTTTCACTAAGACGTCTCCACACACTGACAGGGGGTTTTTTTTTTGGCATTTGTTGGGAAATGGCTGACGCTGCCTGATACAGACGGTGAAACCTGAAATTTTAAGTCTTGATGTTCAGGATTAGTCATTATCCTTAAATACAGGACTCCGCCACCTACACTTAAGCACCGAAAATCCCATTAAGGTGGTTTTATTTTACTTTGATATCTTTAAATGATCCCACAACAAGCGGATACTTAGGAGTCTGTCTTTCTGTTTGACTGAGGATTGTCTAGCCTCGAAGGAAAGTGAGTTTCGAAATGACGTCTATACGCTGTATGTTGTTCTGACCTTACTCTGCTGCACCTCTGAGACGGAGCATTTCTAGATAAATTAGTCTGTGGCTGCTGCAACTCTAAAACTTTCCTCGGCTGAAGAAAGCTGCCTCCGGACAAGCAGCTGAGTCAGACCTTCCCGAAATAAACTTCCAACAATTGAACTTCGGAAACATAAATAAACAGTCAAATCTCACAGCTGAGATAAGGTTGCATTTGATGTGGTTGAGTGACAGCAGGCGCGATAACATCGCAGGCAGCACATTTTTAGACTATTTTAAACATGTCAACTTCATTACACACTCAGAAAAATTATGTTTCTTAAATGGTTTTTTGAAAGCCTCTCCAGCTGCCGGGAACCCCGGAGAGAGAAAGCTAACTTAATGAGTATAGGCGCAGCCATCTGGTGCAACGATGGCTCTCTATCGCCGGGTGAAGAGCTCTGGAGAGACTTCGGAGTAGAGCCACTGCTCCCTCGTGTTGCCGGTTCTCATGTATCGTCCAACTTTCAACGCTGCACACAGGTTAAAACACCGGAGAGAGACAGTTAGCTAAATCCAAGAGTGTAGGCGCTGCCCTCTAGTGCAGCCGCGGCTCCTTTGCTCTACGGTGCCAAACTATTGTTGGTCTCCAGAGGGAGACCGGGTAGAGAGGATTCCTTTATGCTAAGTCATATGAGGCATGAAGGGCCGAGGTTTAGCTTGTTAGCATCCCATGGGTTCTTCACATACTTTACGAGGTTCTTTGAAGTACTCATGTTCTTAAGTTTTAACCGGCTGCAGGTATTAACATGAAAAATCTCTTTCTCACAGGTGGAACTAAAAATAGTTCATCTATGGAGGAAGAACCGCTTTCGGCTCTAGTTTGCATCTTTGTTTTGTCTGTGTGTACTCGTAGGTAAAACCAAACTAAAGTGAACTGTTACTGGCTGGTGAAATTCATACGGTTCAATCACACCTGAGAGTCACGTTTCTCACCCATCCCCCCCACTTTCCGTCCTCCTTGGGAAAATTAAACCGGTGACCTCCCAGACTTCACCACCTACCTACCACAATTTTTCAGTTACTTTTATACTTCCGGCTCCATTTGGGTCCATGTTTGTTTTTGGGACCCTGTAATTTCCCCACCAATCAGTCACAAGGGCCCCCGTCGAGTCTACCATTCATAAAGTTTAAAGTAGCTCTTAGTGGTCCGAGGAGTATACTGGAACATCAAATTTGTATCCCAGCCGTGATGGTGTATCTTTAGCAGTTGCCTAACTCACGTGCTCGGTTTTGGTCCGCTTACATCAACTGCTAATTACGTTCTCTTCTTGGGTGTGGGTTGAGGCTCGCTCAGCATGGCCAAGACACCAGAAATATCAATCCCTGGTCAGTGGAGCGAAGAAAAACAGGCGAAATGCGCAAGCCCTTCTTCAACACTGTTATCATTCTAGAGCACAAACATCACTAACGTCTGCAGTCACACTGCCCGGCAGGGTTTCAGTGAGGCAGGGCTGTTGTTAGATATGCATTAAGGCCTGGACTGGTGCAAGGATTTGCTCTATAGATAGGTCACACAAAGAAAATCTGCCCTGTCACAGCTTCCCATGCTTGTTTACATCTTTCTTATAAGTCCGTCTCAAATATGGTAGAAAATCTAAAATACACATGCTGTGGAGAGAGCGGCTGTGCAGCTTTCATTCCACCACAGTAACTTTGGGTGTGTCTCATAATTAGCCATTTTCTTATTTTTCTACATTCAGCAGAAATGTTTTCAGTCACACATGAAGTGACATGAAACCGGAGGCCTTTTGCGTATTTTACGGTGTGGGGCTTTTGACAATCTAAGAGGCAAGTAACGGCCGTGCCTTCGGTTTGAAGGCTGTTAACCTAATTCCTAATGGTTATTACAATAAAGCCTGCAGACCACATCAAGCTGCTGCGCTACTGTAATAAACTGAGCAGAGTGTGCATTGCCAGGCCCTTTCACAGCCTACAATTCTGCCACCAGGCGTGTTTAGAAAACAACAAATATGTTGCAGGGTTATAAACAACATCCAAATTACACTGGTAAGTCAGGACTCGCTGAAGCCAGAGCACATTCTGGTTCCAGGACTCAGCAGTGCCTCTGCACAGGCTCACATGCAGTGGCTGATTGTTGTTATTTTTTACCCATAAAAAGATGAATCATTGTTCTCAGAACTATAAATGGAGAACCTCTTTTACAGTGGTTTTGCCATGTTTGAAAGCATAAATAAACGAAAAAGATTGAACCTTTAAACATTTCTAACTCCACCCTCTCTTGCTCTATCATTTCATCTAAATCTGAACCAACCTGGCCTCCGCTTGGGCACAGGCATATAGAGCTTTTTAAAATAATATATAATAACTCTGAAAAATGTAAAAATTCGGTGGCACAGTCACGAGTAATTTAATCACAATTGAAAGCCCGACTGCTGCCTACTCACTGGAGAAGCGAGGTTTTACAAAGCCGATAAAGCAAGACCAAGCACGCGGAGTCAAACTGAAAAAAAAACCCTCCATTTACGACACTGGTTGAATGTGATCCTCCTCGTGCCTGAGCGGCACGTGTCACATGCACATGTAAACATGTCTTACCCCTCAGGTTGTTAGCCTGAGCCTTAGTTATGATCAGAATTTCCAAATAAATTTGCTAAATGAATATCAATTTGCATTCTGTCTTATTTGACAGAAAGAGTATACTTGAACAATGCTTGACAAATATGATTAAGTGCTATGAGCCTGGAAAGGTAGCACTTTGGAAAATTGAAGATAATTGGGTCTAATTTAAAAAAAAAAAAGAGTTTCAAACAACCTCCGAGCTGCAGAATCTTTAATTATATTCCTGGTAAAAAAAAAACAGCTGTCACAGTGACGTGTTTATAACTTGTCCTTATCATTGCTGATAATGTATATTGCCGTAAGTATGTATATGCAGTACCCTATATAGAGAAGATATACAGTCCTGTCTTCAGGAAGATTAAGGATGGGACACAGAGTACCCTGCACTTGGTGTATGGCTGCTTGTGTGTTTTAGAGCATGTGATTATTTGGGTGTATGCATTTCCTATGTGGCTTGGCTGAAATTGAGAAATTACAGTCGGGGGATCTTAAAGTAAGCAAGGCAAGGTGGAGGATAAGGGAGGGTACCACTGGTGGATGGAGCTGATTGAGAAAATTCAACATCATGACAGAAACCAGCTGTAATTGTAGGAACAGGCCTCTGATGATGTATATGCGCTGTGAGCACCAAAAATAAAGAGTGACCACAAGGGGCATGCCCCCCCCCCCTCTCTGCAGCAGCAGCAGCTCCCTGTGCAACAGTAAAAACTGCCATCTGGTGGTTTGACATCATTACTGCACCAAAGGGTAATCACATACTGGCATGCATTCACCAGACTGCACCGAAACAAGCCTAAATGTCTTTTCCAGTGGGTCCTCATATAGCTTTATTAGCTGTTTTGAGGGGAAAACAAAAATACACAACTTAAGAACAGTTCATCCTGAAATAGCGGCTGAAATCAAGGCCCCTCTGTCTTTCGTTAACCACAAAGACCAAATAATATTCAGGAAATGCAATAAAGTCAAATATAGACAAATTATGAATATATACCATGGTGCAGTTACATCAGGAATAACATGATTATACCTTTAATCTAAAATCTCCTGTATCTTTTGTTAATGGCCGCCTTTCAGCACCTTTTCCCTTGTTTACTTCATCCCAGCTGGCTTTGAGGCGTCCAGACACTCAGGAAAGGTAAAAGACTTCACAAGCCGGCCGGACACGATGTAAATTTGGAGATGGGTCAGGCACTGTACACACTCAATGCAGGCTTTGTGTAGGACTTCAGATGCTACTACAAATCTGGTGCTGGTTTTTTTATAGATCTGTCGGGACTATTTTCAGATGTTGTCATATTTATACAGGGGGGTCTTATAAACATTAATGAACACGTGTCCTGAGCAGAAAATAGGCAATATTTAATGAAAAAGTACCTTCCATACATTTTGTACTAGTTCTTTGTATCTGTTTTTTTTTTTGCTTGAACATGATTATTTTCTAGTTCAGAAGAAAAAAAGTGATAATTGTGTGTCTGGATATTCAAGACATGGAGGCACCCTGATGTGACATGCCCGCTTTGGGCAGATCTGTCTGTTAATTACAGCCTAGCTTTAGGGAGGGAGGTACTTGTGTGGTGGGGGCATTTTTTTTAATGATGCGAGGGGTAGATAGGGTATAAATACTGACAACCTTGTTCTGGAGAGCAGCATATCCTCAGTCGTGCTCCCACCCTAAGGATATACAGAAGTACCAGGAGCTAACTGGTGCTGAAGAGATTGTTTTTCTCCCCTTGGATACCGGTGAGTTTGTTCTCTCTTCCTCTCTGCAGCTCCATCTCCGGAGGAGTGTAGTCAGCATTTGGGCTTTATCTAGGCCTTTAGTGGGTCGAATGGCAGTCATGGGACCGGAGATAGATTTTGGCTTTTTGAGTCCTCAATAATCCAGGATTCTCTGACACAAGACAAAACCCAAACTTTTATCTAACTTAACTTACTTGTTTAAATAGTGTCTGTGCAGCATGGAGACTTAGCCATTGAACAAATGTGATGTCTTGTTAAGGAAGTTAAGGCTTGCTGACACTTCATGCTTTGAGTGTGGTTGCACTGACCGTCTCCTTGTCCGTCTTGCAGGTTCAACCTTGGAAGATGGACGTACGAGTTGCGAGCATCCTCCTCCTCCTGGTGGCCTTGACAGCCGCCCATGGGGATCGTTATGTGGTGAAGAAGGTGATGAAGGCCGTCCCTCACTACCAGCCCTACAAGGGACAAGGTAAAACAGCACAGCCTCATGCTCTCCACACAATCTGGTTTTGAGAATAGAGGAAAGCAGCATTTCCACTGTTTTGTGACAGCAGAAGTTGCCACTAAAATACAGATTTTCTTCACATATATGTTCTCCAACAGTTTTACTGACAGTTCTTACTTACCTCGAATCTCCAGATAGGGGATACGAAACTCAGTATATGCTTCTCGACAGCATGCTTCAGCAAGCAGCACTTTACTTTGAAAAGTGAACTCCGCCTTGCTCTGGTACAGATGTGTGCTCCGATTGGCTGCAACAGTCGGAGAGCTTCTCCAATCACACAGTGGATTTAGATCCAGGTTGTTAACTCAGCTCATAAAGAGCTTTGCAGTTTTTACTCTTCTGGAGGTAATAAGGCAACTGAGTCATCTTTTGCTTTATTCTTCTCATAGTTTTGACTGATTTTGCTTGTTTTTATTTGGCCTTTTCTTCAGACTATGCAATCTCAATTCCAGCATTTTAAGACTTTAAATGTTGGCATTTTTCATTTTGTTCTCGGATCTTAACAGAACAGATATTGATACCATTGCATATTGCTTTAATGGCATGCAGATGAGTGTCATGTGCTACATTACATTAGCTCATCAGAAACATCATACACATTGAACATACTGTTAATATGATCACTGGTGTTGCCTTTATTACATGCATTATATTAATTTAGCCAATGGCAGCATGTATCGAAGGCACAATCATTCTTTCAGCTTCAAAACTCTCAACTAGCTTTTTCTGTTTTTTCGTTTTTTTATGCAAAACAAAAAGATTTCCCCATATTTCTGTCTAACAGAACTTCCATCAAGACAGGTTTGATTTAGTCTTAAAACCAGCTGAAACTTTAGATTTACTATCATCAGAAAGAAACATACAAACATGCTGTTATTTTCATTCGGAGCGTGGCTGTTAGGGAACTATTTTTAGTTTGAAACTGACAATTACAGTCCAGTCACCCAGCAGTGCGGTTTGTTTGGGTGTGCCTGTTTAACACACAAGTAGAAACATCTGTCTGCCTTCATACAGACTTCAGTGGGCTGAGGAGTGTGTCCTTCATGCTCCAACACATGTGACCACATCAACGCAGAGAATCAAAATCGACAGGCTCGCTCAGGTTTCAGCCTCCTGCTTCAAAACAAGATGCCTCCTCAACTTCTTTATTCTAAAAATAGCAATTAAATATGTTATTTAGAATATGCGATATAGATTTTTTTCTTTATTATCAACTTGAGGATTAATAATCAAATAAATATAAACTTTATTATAACTTTATATTATCAAAGAAAAATTGATTTATCTTTTGAAGGATTTGCATGTTTTTACCAGTTGATTTGCAAGATGCAAGATTTTTGTAGTTTAAGTAATTACATCAGCGAATCAGTATCAGAGCAAAGAAACATTCAAGAGGAAGGAAAATCTTTCTTTTTATACTTTCGCTGCCTCATCTGACGCTTTATTGCGGAAAACCCATGTTCCTCATTGACAGCAAACCTTTTTCATTCTCCCATTAACTCAGACCTGAGTGATTGAATGAGATACAAGTAGTATAACTAGAGTTGATAATGTTGAGATAAATATGCTACACAGACTAAAGGTTTACAAGCTGAGAAACATTTTAAAATTGACTAAAGAAAATAGGCAGTTGTATTCATTTTGTCACTTTTCATTTCGTGACAGTAAGATGCAACACACACCTGATGATGTGTTTCTACTTTGCGAAGTTTGTTTTTTCGGATGCACTAATGATGAACACGTCCGCCTTTTCACAGTGGCGGCAGGTGAGCCTGGTCCTGCCGGTGAGCCTGGACCTGAGGGACCCGCTGGTCCTCCTGGTGCCCCTGGTGAGAGTATTGAGGGTAGGCCCGGAGCTACTGGAGCTCCTGGAGCCCAAGGACCTCCTGGCCGCTCCGTTGCTGGCAAACCTGGATCCCCAGGTGGACCTGGCAAACCTGGTTATAATGGAGCACCTGGTGAGAAGGGAGACACTGGAGCTCCCGGTGCTCAGGGACCTAGGGGGTCTCCTGGATCTTCAGGAAGCCCTGGACCTGCAGGCCTCTCAGCTACTGGCAAGCCTGGACCTTCAGGTCTTCCTGGATCAATGGGACCTCGGGGAGAGCCTGGTCTGAAGGGACATCCAGGTGTTCCTGGTCTGCCTGGTTCCAAGGGTGATAGAGGGGTGGGAAGTGTTGGTCCTCAGGGTGCTACAGGACCTATGGGAGCTACAGGAGCAACTGGAGCCCCAGGTGAGGCTGGAGTTGGCAAGCCAGGGAGACCAGGTATGAATGGTGAGCCAGGAAAGTCAGGTAGCCCAGGTAGGGATGGTGCATCTGGTCCCATGGGACCACAGGGACCCAAGGGACACACTGGTGCCCCTGGTGTAGGTATGTCAGGTAAACCAGGAGAGAATGGTGCCCCAGGCCTGCCTGGCGCAGTCGGACCTAAAGGTCACCAGGGACCTAGCGGAGCCACTGGGGCCCCTGGAATCCCAGGATATGGAAAGCCAGGTGCAAATGGAGAGAAGGGAGAGAGGGGATCTACTGGTAGCACAGGTGCTCCAGGTGCAAAGGGCGAGCAAGGTGCAACAGGATACACTGGTGCAACTGGTGCTACTGGATCCACTGGTCCTGTTGGACCTCAGGGTGCAAGGGGTTTCCCAGGTGAAACTGGTGCTAGCGGTCCTAAAGGTGACACAGGTGCAACAGGATCTCAGGGAGCTAAGGGAAACAAGGGAGATCAGGGAGCACAAGGGTTCCAAGGCAAGCAGGGTTATACAGGCGCAGCTGGTCCCACTGGACCCAGAGGGGCCACTGGAGCTACAGGTGAAAAAGGCCATGGAGGTGTCCCAGGTACCCCAGGTGCCCCAGGTATGCCAGGCCCTGCAGGACCCAAAGGTCTTAATGGCCGTGCAGGTGAGCCAGGCAGCTCTGGTTCTGATGGCGCCCCAGGTGCCAGAGGACCATCTGGAAGTCAAGGTCCCGCTGGTGCTCCTGGCCTTAAGGGCCACCCAGGTCTGACTGGAGCTCCCGGCCCTGCTGGCTTGACTGCCAAGGGTGTCCCTGGACCTCAGGGTGCCCCTGGAATGCCTGGTGAGAATGGTGCTGATGGAGAAGCTGGTCCAGCTGGCCCTCCTGGTCCCCCTGGTCCTCCTGGTGAGGTTGTCTTTGAGAAGGGTATGGGTATGGAAATGGGAGAGGTTATGGTCAAGGCCCCCATGTCTGCTTTCACTGCATCTCTGGCCACCCCCTACCCCGCCTCTGGCGTTCCCATTAAGTTTGATCAGATTGTGTACAACGCTGAGAATCACTACGACCCAGAAAGTGGCATCTTCACTTGCCAGATTCCCGGAGTTTACTATTTCTCATACAGCATCCATGTCAATGGTGCTCATGCCCTGGTCGCCCTGTACAAGAATGGTCAGCCCGTTATGTTCACGTATGATGAGTACAACAAGGGCTTCCTGGACCAGATGTCCGGCAGCGCTGTCCTCTTGCTCGACGAGCAGGACACAGTCTTTGTCCAGATCCCCGACGATGAAGCCAATGGCGTCTTCGCAGCCGAGAATGTCCACTGCTCCTTCTCTGGCTTCCTCATTGCCTCAACGTGATACGTTGATACAGCAAAAAACCAAAAGCCAGCCAACTAAATTTGCAATCTATTTCTCAAACTAAAGTAAACTCCCTGTTCATTTTTCCCTCAATTCAACAGACAGGCAGTTCACTCTCCCATTTGAGGAATAGTAACAACTCGACTTGAAAACGACTAGAAACAGGTGCTCAGAAGAAGGAAATCTAATTTATGATAAACGGTGATCAGGGATGGGGAACGCAATTCACTAAATAACCAGTTAGCTTTTGAAATGGAGACAGCATGTGAAATTGAGGTGTTGTGTTCTGACTTTTCATTTCCACTCTTTTTCTTTTATAATAACTTCAACTGGTGATTCTTAATTTAGTGTTTGTCTGTTTTGTTTGTTTTTGTACAACCTTGTTTTTTTTTTTGTTTTGTTTGGGTGACCAACAACCTTCTCAAAAGTAAACAAATTCTTTCTATGCAACATGTCATAACTGTTGTCCTTGTATGTGACTTGAATATTGTGAAATGGCAATGGTCAAATTGACCGTTATGATGACATAAGTAACCAGAGTATTGTCATACAAACAACAACTGTTTACCAGCAACATCGTTATATCCCTGAACATGCATTATGTCATGTAAAGCATAATGACTGAAATAAAAGATGTCTTAAGAAATGTTTTTGTCTCGAGCAATCTTTCTTTAATCACCCAAAGGAGTCTAAAGATGAAAGATCACATGGACAAATACTGAACAGCAGCAAAGTCTTTAATCATACACAACATTTCAACGTCAACAAGTCTGACTGTGGTAATCAAAAGACAAATACATCAATTCATTCTGAGTTCTTTACAACTGGTGGTGATGTTGGGTCCTGCTCAGGAAGAACTTCCTCAGGAGGTGCATCCCAACATGGAAGCATGCGCCCTTGGTCGTGGTTTGTGCTCTTACTCACTCACCTGTCTGATGGTAAACCCACCTCGCCTTTGCTGCAGGGCTTTGTATAAAAGGTCCTGACATACCAGGAGGTGATTGAGCAGCAGATAACCACATCAAGAATAATCACTATAAGATAGTCATATAACAAATGCCATTCATAGCTTCTTCCAAAACCTTTCCATGCCGAGGCCCCACATATACAGTAGCATTAGCTTCTGTCTGTCCCCTTTTCACAAGATGTCTTGTCATTTCTATACTGAATCAGTCATTTGGGAGGATCTTGAGGGAGATAACTCATTGTGGGCACTCATAGCAACATAGAGCGATAAATCCAGACTTCATGCTGACTCATACTTGAGAGTTTAACTTGACCGGGAATTCTTTGGATTTGTAGCTGCTGAGTGTTTGTCAGCTGGGCTGTTAGTCTGCTCGTCAGGTCTTTTCCTTTTCAAACTCTTACCATGAAAACACACAAGACAGGGCCTCGTCGTTCATTTCATACTGTGCTTCAATTCATTTTGAGGGCCCCTGGATCCGCATGGCTCAGTAGGTAGAGGAGCCGTCTGTCAACTAGAAGGTTACTTGTCAGATCCCCGGCTCTCCTGACAGTGAGCCCCTAGTTGCTGCTGATGTCTTCTCCATCAGTGTATGAATGTGTGAAGAGTTTGACACCTTGTAAAGTAGCTTCTGTCGGAATTTTGTGAATTTGAGAAGGTGAATGAGAAAGGAGCTTTAAAAAAAACACCATTTACGTACAGGCCTGTAGTTGTCCGCAGTGCGACCCCAACTAGCTGTGAGTTAAACGTTATGGTTTCAATCAGACAACATTCATCTGAAGAGCAGTTGACCATTATAGAATGAACCAAAGAGGAAATACATAAGCATAGTGTTTGCATAAATGTACTTCCCAACACTGTTCCTATAGTATACTGAAGCTAAAATGAATCATAATCATAAAGAATGAGTCTCTGGACAGACTGTGGCCACCGGAGGCCGGCTTGGCAGCCAAAGTTTACAAAAGCTACTCGACCACGCGAGTCAGACTTTGGTCGTGTTGAAAATAGTTCACGTGTGGGATGAGGGACAGGGATGGTCCTCCAGGCCGTGCAGAGCCCGTTTGATCTTCCCTCAGAGAGATGGTGGTTTCGGTGAGGGGCCCCGGCGGCAGAACAGAGGGGAAGCTGGTTGAAGGAAACCGCCGGGGCTGGAGGAGACTGCGGCTGGTGCATGAGGTGGGACAGACAGGAAGAGAGACGGAGCACTGCCTCTGGTTATTTCCACAAAGCCACACTCCAAAATGGTCGGCTGCAATAACACTTTGATGTTTTTGTTTTTTTGTTTTTTGTTGGGCTCACCTGTCGTGTATCTGTAAAGACGTACATGTGCCTAAACACATCGGTTATCATTAGTCTAGAAGACACAAAGAAGGTGGAGAGAGTCGTGGGGCTCCATCGGGTTAATTCATAAATGCCTGCATGTTGGGCACACGGGGCCGAAATTAGCCCTAAACAGCCAGACCACGATGGACTCGCAGACGGAGAAGCAGAAATAGAATATTATGTGTAAAACACACCCGTCCTGTGGTGGCTGAAGCTACAGGACAGGGTTAAACTGGGTGCAAGGGAAATGGAAGGTGGTTAGAAATGAGCATGCGTACAGCTGTGGGTGGATATAAACACCCTGGACAAGTTTGTTGCAACCTCCTCTTCCTCTAAAAAAGATTCTGGTGTTTTTATGGGGCTCCGTAGACGGAATCCCAACATATCAATCGTAAACATAGACACCATTTAGGTCTGCATCGTAGTTGCTAAAACTCTAGACACTATTAAAATGTTTGTTTGACACACCATCATTTATGGTCCAAAACGAGGAGCTGCAATCAAACACAATTTACTCTGAATCTCCTCATAATTATGGGTTGGTTGTTCCCAGAGTGATGCAGCTATTTCCCAAAAATACAGATACTTTGTGTCCCTGCAAATTAGCCTGGTTTAAAGGGAGATAATCACAAATCATAAAATGTGCTGACAGCCTCAGAAGGAGTGGTTCACCATGTGACTCCTAGGGGATAATTTTCTTCATTTGTTTGCAGGATAATTTGAAACTTTCTTCTCTTTAAAAGAGGGAATGTGCTGGAAGTGATTCCATCTTCATGCAATCACTTTAAAAAACGCTTCTCCGTCAAACCACAAGAGGGCGCTGTAAATCAAATAACCCACTTTACATTTATTCCTCTCCTGGCAGCCATTCAACGAGTGGAATCTCTCAGCTACCCTTGTTAGAGACATCAGGGGAGCGTTTTGTTAAACGTTATGAATAAATGAGCTCAGAGCGCCAATTCACACTTTCCTTTATTCTTCATCAGTGCTCACAGAAAATAAACTGAACACCTCAATACCATGTCGTAGCCAATGTTACATTCATATTGAAGTGAAGCCTTGTTATATACAAAAAAGATGCCCTACCTACTAATTTTGTACGTCCTAGTCTAGATATGAAGTGTTGTAGTTATCACAGCTTGATCAACATTTGCTTAAAACATCTCCCAATTTTATTCAATCTTACAAATGGTGAAAAACAAGAAAACTTCATTTACAATGGGTAATCTGTTAAAAATGTCATTTAGGTACATTTCAGTCATAAAACCAGTAATATCAAAGTCTATACAACGTGCATTACTACAGAGTTTTGAAACGTTGGAATCTAATGGAAAGTGATGAGCACCTATTGTTTCGATAGCGACTAAATCTAGTTCGTTCAGGAATGGTTGTGTCCACAGGAGTGTTGAGCTCGAGCTGTAAACAACTGTGCACTGCAAACGACAACATTTAAGACTTGGTTTGGGGCGTTCCCTTTAAATATCACCATGTGTCAAATCTTGCAGACACAGCTTTAGCTGCTACATCCAATTGCCCAGCACCAAAGACTTCAATTAAATATGTCAAATTCAGCATCGTGTCAACACAGTCATGGTTTCATGTAGAAAAACATTCACACTCACATTCGCGCCTTCACACTCACCCACGTCACAAATGCAAGCACCAATGAGCAGTGAGGAAGCAGCACACCTCCTGTCCATCACTGCCATGGACATTGCAGTCATTATGGATGAGATGGTTGCAAAATAGTAAACAAACACCAACGAAAATAAAACAAAAACAAATCCCTGGTTCAGACAAGTTCTCGCATTCCTTCAGACAGGCTCCGTTGTCTCCTTCATTCCGGTGTCTTGTTCAGCAGGTTTACTCAGCGGCGGCGGCGTCAGTGGCCTCTGGACTAGCTGCAGCTTCTGGCTCAGCAGGTGAAGCTTCAGCTGGTTTCTCCTCGCCTCCTGCTGCTGCTGCCGCCTCTTCCTCCACTTTCACCTCCTCTTCAGCCTTTGGCTCTTCAGCCGCAGCCTCCTCCTTGGCTCCCTCCTCGGCGGCCTCAGCGGGCTTGGCCTCTTCGGCGGCTGGCTCCTCAGATGCTGCCTTCTCTCCCTCTGCGGGCTCTGCTGCAGCAGCAGCGGCTCCATCCTCTACTACCTCTTCAGACTCCTTTTTGGTCTTCCTAAAATTAAAGCCATTGAGCTTGAAGGAGGGCTTCTTGAAGGAGAAGCGCTTCTTTTTCTGTTTGCCATCTTCGCTGGTAGATGGAGTGCCTTCCTCCTGTTTAGCAGAAGCCTCTCCGTTAGTGGCGGCAGGCTCCTTCTCTCCGTTGGCCTCAGCTGCCTCTACTTTCTCCCCTTCCTCTTTTGGCGCCTCCTCAGTAGAAGTGCTGCCGTTCGCCTGGACATCAGCTTTGTTAGCCTCCTCTGCAGCTGGGGAGGCATCTCCATTAGTCTTGGCATGGCCGTTTTCCTGGAGGAAAGCAGAAATAAAGTCACATTATTAAGATTACAAAAAAAAGGTGGACTCTTTGTTTGCAATTCTATTCAAACGACAAGAACGCAAGACTACAAGATCTGATGGGTTCTTTAATCAAATTACTCTTCACGTAGCAACCAATAGGAAAATAGCTCTAAAAACTGCAGCAGCATCTGTTACTAGGAGGGTGACGACAGATCAGTGGCTTTCAGCAGAAGGCTTGTCCGCAGTACCACCCATATCCACCAGGGGGCGTTTCAAATTTTTGGGGGTTCGGTGGAAATAACAGGAAATTTTAACATTTTTGTCTCTTTGTGGCCAACCATTTACATTTTTTACATTGAGTAAAGAATCAATTGTGATTTTTTTTTTGTTCTCTTCTCAATTTGCTGATATTGTGGTGCAAGTGTGAGCAGAAGATGGCTCCTTTCTTGAATCTGGCAACAAAGGCGTGGCGTTTTCTAAAATGGCCATGCCACAGTGAGAGCGCCCACAAAACCCCGCTGAACACATTTTAAACCAAATGAGGGAGGAAAAAAATAATAATAAGGGTGCTCAAGAGCCTGAGCTGCCCTGTAATGAGATACATCAAAAATGCCAATTTAACACTTAAGTGATGAATTTGTTTTAACTCAGCTTTGGATAAAATTAAATCACATTCTCGTTAACCTAAAAAAGGAAGGATCTGCATTTGGCACATGGAAGTGCATTTTCCATTTTCAGTTGTGACAACGAGCTCGCAAGTGAAAATGGATCCATGTGGCCACTTTCCCTGAATGCCGGTGAGCGTGGGGATGCGCTACATACAACATGGAGCACGCCATTGACGCAACACATTGCTCCTTTCTCACTAAATTCCGCGCGAGCAATTAAGATTTCAATAATTCAGTTTCCAGTTACCTGCCCGTTAGACTTCGCTGCAACAGCTGCACCTTCGACCGGCTTCTCTACCACCGCCTCCTCTTTTCCAGCGGTTTTGGCGATTTGTGCTCCCATGCTTTTGGTCCAACAAAGGAACCCGACCGGTGAGATGAATGAACAAAGACCGCAAGCTTCCTTCCCAAAATTCACGTCCCAAACCTCCTTCTCCAACCGAAGCCGAGGAGTCTGCCCGAAGCCGAAGTGACCACAAAGAGAGGTGTGAGAATTTGCAAAATGTGGCAAAGGCGAAATAGAAATGCGAATTCTTTCGATTTTTTTTGTCGAGCAGAGTTTGTAAGCGGAGAAATTGGCCCCGCCGCAAATGAGATGCGGAGTACAACGCCCAAGTCCACTGATGAATGGGCACAGGGGCTATGACGACACAGCCAGCCCGTATCAGCCAATCACAAGTCCGGGTTCCAACGAGGAGGAAGGGGGGTCATGGAGTGGGGAGAGGACAATAGGAGAGGAACACCAACATGGCCAACAACTTGTTTTTATATCGACTTGGTTGGATTGAAACTTGATTGTTTCTTCCACTAATACAACGACTGAGATTTTTCTTTGTGTTTCGATGTATTTCATAGGATTTCCGATTTAATGGAGGAGGCTGAATATCCAAGAGACACCCCGAAGTTAGGAGAGAGGCTCATGTTTAAGAAGAATGAACACAACAAAATTTCTTATTTTTTGTATTTTAATATTAATGTAACGTCAGTTCCTCAAATATGTTGCCTAGATAGATAGATAGATAGATAGATAGATAGATAGATAGATAGATAGATAGATAGATAGATAGATAGATAGATAGATAGATAGATAGATAGATAGATAGAACATATAAGCATGGCCTTAATTGTTTTATGTATAGTATTATATATATATACAGTATTTAAAATATATTGCTTAAATTCAAATATGCTACATACCCAATCACCGCTGTCTGAAATAATCGTTAGCAAATGCAATCATAACTAAACGTTACATATTGATAATCAATCAACAATCGCTAACATTAGCTATCACAGCCTAGCCTTGCATTAGCTGGGAAGTTAATTAGCCATACATTCACCTAGGGATCATCAATAGTCCTCACGTATTCGACCGTCACTGATGTCGTCAGTCGGACATGAAAAGGTCAAATATCAGCTCCGTAGCTGCAGCATTGGTTGAGACAGATGCTAAGAATACACTGTATGCATAAACAATAACATTGCCTACAATATAAATGTGTGTTTCTGTAGATGTATACGACAATACTGCAGTAAATACGGCCTGGTAGTTGTTGATCACAGCTTTTAAATTAATATATGCATGTACCAAAACAACATGTTTTGGACAGCTAAGCTGACAAAGCAGTGCTCAGCTGGTCAACGTGTTATATCATCACGCACCCTTCTGACATATGTCCCTCTCAGAAAACAGACGTCCCCTGTGACTTTAAGCCCCCGTGCCCACAACTTCCCTCATCCCTCTTCTTGCATAATAGCGTCTTGTCTGCTTGTTGCAGCCGGAGCATCCCAGTGACCCAGATATAATGAGAGTTTATGGCTGCTGCTGCTGCTGCTGCCTGCCCTGGCAGCATGCATACTCTGACTCCACCACCAGCCACAAGTCTTCTCTCTCTGCCATCACTGCGTGACCCACATCTCCATAGTAACCAGTCCAAAATGGCTGCAAGGGATGAGGCTGCATGTCGAGGGCTTTAGCAGTCTTGACTCTTGGTTATGTGAAGAAGTAGGGTGAGAGTGAGTTCAAAATGAAGCAAGAGCAGACAACAGTTGAGGATTAGGGTGACTTCTTTCACCCACCCTCCCTTCATCAGGCTAACTAGGCCACGCTCATTGTTGTGATATTCTGATTACATGCAAAGCTGCTATTTTTACGGAGGGTTGCCATGAATATGTAAACTGGGGGACAAAGCCAGCAGGGCATTGATTGTTTTCAGAAAGCACGACGTCACCGATGCATTCAGACAGAGAGATTTCACCTGCCAAGACTGCTGAATCACATCACTGGTGGATTGTGTGTGTGTGTGTGTGCGTGCAAGTCATCACCAAAACATACATTAAAAAAAATCTAACCAAGCTCATATCTTTCATACATTAGTTATATAAATGTTAGGAATTTACTTTGAAACTGAATTCACAAGATAAACCACAGTGGTCCTCCCAGTTTGACGACCACTTCCTGCTACAGAAGAGTCAATTCATTGATTTGTCCATAAACAGTGAGTTAATCAGTAAACAATTCTGATGAATAATTTACTCGTCCCGAATCATCCAACATGAGAAGTTTCTTTGTTATTTAATAATAGTGAATAGTAAACCATAATCTGATATTCTGCAAATCATGAAGTGGCGAACTCCTGTTTTGTACGTACAAAAGTGTCTTACAGCAAGTCACTGAAAATCTATTTGATTCCCTGTAGTCATAATAAGGTTAACAAAAGCAGAGCGTGTTCAGTAAACGGGGGTCAGCGGTCAGCATCAATGCATTCTGGAGTCAAATTGCTGTATATTCTTGTGAAGTATCAAAATATAATGTTCTATATTCTGGATCAGGATTGACTGCCATCATTGGGTCGCATCCAGCACCTTTAACTTGCTATTCCTGCTAGGTAAGCCTCAAATGAGAATACATGAATATAACCTGATGTTCATTATTCTGAAGCTGCATCTCATTTAGTCGGGAAAGGGTACATCAGACGACTGACAGCCATGATATCCAAGATCATAATTGGCTCTAGGGACCCCAAGGGAACCTTGAGGGGGTTCCGGAGGGACCCCGGCAAAAAGAGGAATAATGATTTATCACAATAATTCCATCCATAAGTCAGGCAATGAGAAAATGTATGTTTGTCCTGGGTTTCAGATTTGAGTATTGAGATTGCCCCCTTCCCAATATCTACCATATTAACGGCACTGCTTTCAGCCAGAACAGGTTATCCCCTAATATTTTATAAAACAAAAACATGCTTATGTACCTTGACTTTAAATTTTAAGCATGATTCATATGGATATGTTTTTATGAGGGTCTGGATCCAAATATTTCAATCTTTATACATCTTATAAACTATAAATGGTAAGCAAATAAGAACTCTTACCACTCGAACAAGAGCAAACAGTTTGCCAACCCTGCCCTGTTTTTCAGTGATTCCAAAATCGAGGAGGCGTGTCAGTCTTCATTGTAGCCTGTGATTGGCGGAAGTCGGTGTCAATCGAAGCTGCTGGTCGGCGTAGATCCGCAATCACAGCTGCGGCAAGACAAGGAGAGCTGAACCGGAAACTCAAACTGTGTTTGACTGCCAAAGTAAAACCGCGAAGGAGCTCGTACAACCTTGAATTGTACGTGCTTAACATAAAATTGCAATTGCAGTTGTACTTGAATTGCTTTTAAATTCCAATCAATATACATGTAATTATTTTTGATGAATAGAAATGCGGACTAGCTTAACTTTCAATTAAATATGACCTGTATCATCTGACCGCGAAACTGTGCTTTACTATGAAAGAACAAACAGGAAGCCGCACGTCTTATTATTGTGAGTTTGACACCACCGTCGCCTCCGTCATAATCTGGACGCACGGCGGCGACAGAAGCTCCTGAGTCGGCAGGGACGGGCATCCCGACGCTATTCTCTCCCTCCCTCTCTCTCCCTCGAAGCGAAGGAAAAAAACACTAACAGAGTAGAAAAATATCGGCGAGTTTTCCCCGCAAAAGTTCGTCTGGAAACTCCGATGGATTAGTCTGATTTGTCTGCGGTAAGCACGTTTTTTAATGTGTTGAATTTCAATTGGTGCACCCGCCTTGTCCCCTGTGATGCGCTTTCGACTGCGAGATGAATCAATCTCGAGAGGAGATACATAACACATTGTGGGGACAGGGACGATTTATTCTACAAAGCATGCCGATGTAGGTAGGTGGGTCTGTCTGACGATTAACTTTGCACCCAGAAGGGGGGATACAGGATGCCAGCGGACTGGGGATTGTGGGTGATGTTTTGCAGTGGTGTGATCCTGGAGAGGGGCTCTTGTGTTGCAGCAGCAGGGATGGATGCGCTGCAGAACCGAGCTGACCACTGAGGCCATGCACAAAAAGGCCCGCAGACAGCCTCCTGTTGATTTAGCCCAAATTAATTGTCATATGCTGATTGTTATACAATCCAATTAAAGCTTTCCTAATCGGGTCATCTGATGTGTGCGGGGGGAAACCCTGAGGATGATATACGCTGTGTGATGCTTTGGACTAATTGTTGATCAATATGCAATACGTCAAAGCCAAAGAAGTTGTGTGTAAATATCTTCTCAGCACCCTTAAGCTCTTGGTATTCAGCTCGTCCTTGGTCCGTGAGTGGCTGCACGATCAGAGTGCGTGATATGTATCAAAGTTTAATGAAAGGGATTGCATATGGTTCATGGACCATATTCCCCCTCAGGCTCTCCCTGTTCATACCGTTAAATCTATTTATCAGACATACTGGCACATAAACTGATGCTTGTGAATGGATGATTTCAGTTTCCCATGAAACACGCCGTCTTTAGTCTGAGATCCTCTGGTCTGAAAGTGGTGAATTTATTTATCCACTCTTCTAGTAAAAACACACATCGTCTTGTGCTTCGGTTGCACTTCCCATCTACTCAGAAATATTCCAACCTACATTGCCGTGGACCCACCACATCATTGTTTCCAATGGATTCCTGCATTGACCATTGCCGTGCACTGGCAGAAGATTTGGAAAGAGCTGTTTAAATCCCGACAGGCAGAAGCACTGCTCCTGTTTCTGGAAACAGAAAGGAGGAAAAAAAAAGTGTCCTTTTCTCCCATTTGAAAAAACATTACTTTGCTGGGTGCCCATCTCTTGGACTGAAAGGACCTTCTTGTTTACAATGGGTGCAGTGATTTAATAAAATGACTGCACACATTCAACTGCGAATGCTGTTTCACCAAATCACAGTCGGGCTTAAACCCACGCGTACATGCTGTATGAAGCTCAGCTGTGGGGTTTATAACTAGCTCTTTTCATTCAGCATGTGAAGAATGCTTTGAAAGCACAACACTGCATTGCATTGTACAGATAATCTTGTCGCAGAGTGAAATGTGCCCATTGTCTTGTTGTTGATACACTGAATGAACTCAGTTGTCTGACACAAGCAAATATTGTAACTATTCAGTGAATGGCGCCAATAATGGAGAGATTGTCAGCGTCCCATCACAGCCAGTCAACACACCGGTTGGATTCAGTCCATTGAAATGGCACCGAAGTCAAAGTTGTTAATGTATCCAGAGAATTGGTCTTTTGGAGTTGAAGTGTTTTGGTGTGTAGAACGGGTGTGGGAGGTTTGACCTCTGTGCAATTTGAAAATGAAAAGGATCCTCTTGTTCCCGGAGTGCGTAATTATTCTATTCTAAGTAGATGTATAAGTTTACTGGCTGTTAAGTTCAGGAGAGGCAGCTGGTACGTCACATCTTGAAGGCTGAAACACTCTGTATTCACATGTCACTTAAAGCGGAGATGAGCCAGATCTTATTACGAATGTGAAGGATCATATTCACGTTGTATGGAGGAGCAGGAGATCCGGAGACACGGTGCATGAGACCGAGGCAAGTTGTCTTCGCTTTCATATGAACACGACTCGACCCTCGACTTCATGCTGATCCAGCTTAAATCACCAGGCCTCATAAACTCTTCATCAACCTGTCAGACTGGGCAGTGCTGATCAGCTGTGAATCAGGATTGTTTCTGTGTTGCCCTTTTATCGCCTCAAATGAGTATAGATCTCAGCGTGATGCTTAGCTTTAAGATTTAGAACGTTGTTGACCCGGCCCAGTTGAAAACAGTCAGAACCAACTCGTTCAGGGTCTGCTTCGTTCACCTGCGTCCTCGATGGATGTTGTGTTCCATCATTCCCGAGAGGTAACAGCTTGTCAGAGTGTCTCTCCTGTGGAGCTTCAGCTATTTTATCTTCTAAAATCAGAGAGAATTTTCACATTTGACTTGATCCTGTAAAACATGCTGACTGATGGTTAAATGAAACAAAGAATTTGAAGACAACATCTCCGCCTCCGGCGAAACGTTACACACAAAATTATTAATGAAGCAATCTTCAATATAAAGTCATCAGCAGATGAACTGATAAGGAAAATAATTACAAACTGCCAGCCGCTGTAGTTTCGTTCGCAGCTGCGAGATTGGACGACGAAATCGGTCCAACAGCCAAAGCAGAAGGAAACATAACGAATACAAAATAATATAAATTAAAACAATTAAACTAGAAATATCCATTACATAACATTAAATACACCATGAATAATACATGATTTGTGTGTTATGCAAATAACTGCAAATACATGCCGAGTGAGTCCGCAGGCTTTATTAGAATCATAGTAAATAACATCAACGTTGTCTTTTATTTTAGTCGTAAGCGTCCTTTAGTTTCTGTTGCAGACTCCAGCTGTTCAATCCATCAGTTCCACCCTGGCATGTCTGTCCTTTTAATTTAGTATATTGATCCTGCAGCTTTCCTATAAATGGTTGTGTCTTTCGTCGAGGCTCCCGGTGCTTCTGTGTGTTATTACAGATGATTAATACTAGCAGCGTCCAAATAAAGAGCCCAGCGTTTGACAACGATGCAGTCGTAGTCTCACTTTGAAAGGTTTGCTGGATGTTCGCAGTAGGATCCGTGTTCTCCAGGCGTCGGGTTGAACTCCTGCAGACCGATCAGTGCTCAGTTTAGGCGAAGGGCATCAGGAAGCGTCGGTTCTAAAGAAGTTAGCGTCGATGCTTCCACAGCATCGCTTATATCACAACCGGATTATCGCTCCATTGAAGAAGATGTTTTCGCTCTTCTCCTGACTAGTCGAAGTTAACAGCCAGATGGTTTCGTCCAATCACCTGCCAAGTACTTTTTGAAAGCGCCTGCCCTTTTCCGAACAGTTTCCAAGGACGACTTCCCAGATTCTGTTTAACGAACCATCTGCTGCGACTCGTAAGTGGCAGTTCGAATCACCAATGATGCAACATTATCGCCACACTTGAGGAGCACGTCTTGCAATATGCTGAGTATTGTGACTTTGTCAACATCTGTTTTTATGGAATAATAACATTATTAGTCTCGGAGAGAGGTCGCAGGGGCGATGCTGGTGTCCGTCAAACCTCTGGTGCTCATGGAAAAGGACGTTTCACAGAAAGTGGAAGACGAATGGCCGAACATTCATCGTGCCGTTATTTTATTCTTCAGTTCAATTGGGGTTTTTTCGCAGCAAAATGGGATTATCAAGCAAATTGAGTTAAACCGGTCTTAAATGTTGCCAGCACCTTTGCAATTTACATGGTAGAAGATCAATACTTGGTGTCCATCTATCTTCCCGAGATACGTTATGATACCATGCTGTATCGATCGGTTCTTCCCACCTCTGGGGGCTGTGATGTTGTTTTGTGTTCCTCTCTCTCTTCATTGTCGACTTCCTGCTGTGAAGGAATCTCGCCGCGGTGTTGACAAATGCAGATTTGGCCGGACATCAAAGCCACTTTCTCCGGCACCATCTTGAGTTGATCAAGTGGAAGAGTTTTCAGGGGATAGCCCTGCCCGTCTGTGTTTTTGTGTTAAAGTCCTCCCACTCGTTGCTCCTGTCTGCCATGTGCTGTTAACTGTTACAGCACAATACGTAGCCTCGTCCGTGTCCCCGGTGGACGCTCCTCATCACGCTAGTGTGGCAAGCTGTTCGTTTGGGTCTGAAAATAGCGTGATGAGTGCTCGTGCAGGCTGAGGCGGTCATGTGATATCCAGGCTGTGCCACGGAAGGGACCGGCCCCGCGGCTACGACGCTGTCATCTGCTTTTTATGGGGAGAGGCTGCAGTCAGGCCCCCTCGCAGGTTTCGGATTCGCCAACATGTGTCACTGTGAAAAACTAGAATCGCACCCACCTTAAAATCATTATGTTGCACGGCTTTGTCTTGACATTTATCAGCTAGGATCCATAGTGTTGGTTCGAGCGTGTAATTGAGTAACAGAGAAGAGTCGTCACTCGGATGTGACGGGCGTGGACCGGTGATGAATGCTCTCGGAACTCTTATTATATCATCCAGAGAAAAAATGTGATAAGTCTGCCTGTCGCCGTCTAACGCACTCGAGCTTGACGTGATAAATGTGTTTGCCTCCTTAAAAGAAGCCTGTTTGCATGAGACTCATCCGGCGAGTTGCACGCGGACGTGATCAAATGTTTGCAAAGTGAACTTTCAGCCAATAAACATGGCGGCGAAGGAGAGCGTGTGTATACAAACAATGAAAGATGGCCTAGATTCTGTGCGGATGAATTCTTCCGGATCCACGGTAGTCCCTGGCCTTTCACTTCATAAGCAGGAAGATTTTCATAATCCCTGCAGGCAGAGCTCCGACGTGAGATCTCCCCTCATTTATTCGGATCCCTTCAGGAGTGCATGCGGAGCTATTTTCAGTCTCCGCGGTTCAGCAGAAATCCACCAGGAAGCAGAAGTTGCCGTTAAAATGTTTGTACAACGCTAAAACCAACAGGTTTGAGACGTATTCTCACGACTCGGCCTGCTGTGTATTGTAGAGCTACAACTCAGAAATGACGTCCATCACTGATTAATCTGTGGGTTTAATAGACTAACCAATTATGGGGCTTTTCTGCTTAATTCCGGTGTTTAATCTCACACGTGACCAACGCATTCCCTTAAAATACCGATGCAAGAGGTTGGTCCTCCACTGTGTTGTATGCAGTACTCAGTCGAAGTGTGCAGCAGGTGAGAAGACGAAGCCACTCGGAGTGTTTTGCTTGTAAATGCAAAGTCAGCCTGAAGGAGTTCAGCCTCGTACTGTGAAGCTTCCTCGTAACAGTTCCAGTCACACAGGACATGCCTTTGATTTTTGGGCTCATTAAGGGGCCGACTGGTGTCCTCAGAAAAGATTTCCAAAGACAACACATGCTGACCAAAAGTTGTATTAGTAGAATATTTGAACATTTGAAGAACACTCAGGAGAAGATGTTCCAAACTGAAATCGCCTCCGAATGCTGCTGATAATTTGGGAACTCATTGATTCTTGTCTGAGTCACTGGAAACAATTCCTAAGAGGATTATATTCGGGTGACTTTTGACACACAAGACCCGGCCAACTGCACTCTTATGAACTCACCGGCCACTTCATTAGGTACACCTGAACAATCCCATGTGTCCTGCTGTTACAGGCTTCAGTTAGATTGAAACTGTCGGAGGGGAATTAATGTAATTACACGGTTATTACTGGACTGCATATTGGGAGGCGTTTCTAACATTCACATACGGTAGAGAAACACCTTTCAATATAACACACTCCAGTACATCACCGCCACCCATTGTATTACATTGTACTGGTGTACCTAATAAAGTGGCCGGCGGGTGACGATGCTCCTCAGCGGAGGTCAGGAGCGGCGCGCTGGTCCAGCAGCGGCGTCTGCGGCTTCCACCGCGTCTCTCCATCAACAGCAACTGTAAACAATTAATCTCCTCTGAAGTCAGCCGGCCGCTAATGCTGATGAAAGACAACGGTGCTGTCAGATGTCTCCTCCTCACCCTGTCGGACCATCTGCATAAGCTCCTGCAGATTAAAGGGGGCTTGCTGAAATGTGCATTAGTTTAACTGGGTCTTTAAAGACGGTAAGGCCCTTTTTAATTGGCTAAGCAGATTGCCTCACTCATTACAGAAACTGGTTTAGTGTTGCTTTAGTGAGGCCAAATGCTCCGTCAGTCTCCCTCATGAGACCCGCTGGAGAGTCGGGGAGCGGTTTGGTGTTCACGGTATCTCTCTCTCTCTCTCTCTCTCTCTCTTTGTGCATTTTAATTCTCTGCTGTGAAACTGTAGATGTGTGTGGCTGCTTGTAAAGTAAACAAAAATAAATTGCATGCCATCTTGTAAACGCAATGGTTTGGGTGTAAATTCCTCTCGTGCGTGTGGTCGTGCAGTCAGTAAGTAAAGCACGATGAGGAGCGCTGTCGCGTCGCTGGATGTTCTCGGCGAGAAAGCGGCTCGTAGCGGCGACAACAACAATCGAATGAGCTTTACACTACAGCTCTGCCACATTATGCTCTTCTGTATAATTAGCGACGGAGTTTAAAGTATCGTGTTTCATTTCAACCTAATTGAAAGATTTTTCTGAAGGCTTGCTGCAACTCTCAGAGGAAGCTCTGAAATAATGGAACATTGAATCATAATTTCCCCACTGGAGACGGCTTTTGAGCTATTATTTTTACCCACGCTCTAATTCCATCGCCGTCTCTCCCTCTCCAATCCGCAGAAAGTAGAGGATGGGCTGTGTCCAATGTAAGGATAAAGAAGCAGCAAAACTCACCGATGACCGGGAGACCAGCCTCTCACACAACTCGGGCTACCGCTATGGGTCGGACCCCACGCCGCAGCACTACCCCAGCTTCGGGGTCACCACCATCCCCAACTACAACAACTTCCAAGGCGCCGCCACGCAGGGGGTGACGGTGTTCGGAGGGGTCCACACGTCTTCGCAGTCCGGCACACTTCGGTCCCGCGGAGGAACAGGTGACGTCTTAAAAGTCTTCTAAATAAATCTGTGATCTTTGCATGTAGGATTTTAAAATGTCTCTACTCACAGTGTTAATTCCCTGTTGCATTTATGAGGACAGCGAATCACCTCAAGTGAACTCCATCAAGAACTGAAATGTCATCTTGTTGTTCTATTAGTTTCTTCCTGTTGCCTTCAGACCAAATGTTATCCTGCTCCGGTCTGTCTGCTCGTATCTCGCCGCCGTCATACATCATCATCCCGCTGCTGAAGATGAATGTCCACTCGCTGCGAGTTAATGGAAAACAGGGTGACCTAAATTATTGCTGCGGCCTCATCCGACATCCAGAAAGAATAAAAAGTCTGGAATAGTGCAAATATTATAGTCTCTTACTTCATATTTTAAAGATGCGCACAATGTGTGGTGGAGGAAATAACTTAGAATCAGATTTTCTGCTTTGATTTCAACCACCAAGTAATTCCCCGCACAGATAAATGAGTCTGCATCTGTGGAGTCAGCATCACTGGCTTGTATGAATAAGAAATTACTCGAGGAAGGCGGCACTCATCAGCATTCACATCCTAGATTGCAACGGCAATAGAGGAGTAGAGAAGAAGAAAACCGCCGACCGCCCGTG